>JAVKPL010006791.1:0-279265 GCA_032173675.1 Gastrolobium villosum
ATAGTGCCAACAAACATGGCAAGAGCGAGAGAAATTGAGAGACAAAAAGGTGTGCGAGAAAACTGAAATCAAACTACTGATAAAAGTTGATTATGACAGGGACCCATGGGATCACCACCCCAAAAGCAAGCTAGCTCAAAGGGTGAAAGAGCCCAAGGTCTTATAAAAATCACATTAGTTGCCTACACAATCAATGTGGGACTCCTAACATTGCCATCCCCTTTAAGGCCGACGTCCATGGCGGCTTTCCCTCTGACCTAGTGGTAGCCCTTTCCCCCTTTGGACGACTTCACACATTTATCAGATAGCCCTTTCCGCGGTCCAACACTCAATGAAAGCACCAAATGATAGGGACCCATGGGATCATCACCCCAAAAGCTAGATCAAAGGCCAAAGGTCTTATAAAGACCACACTAGTTGCCTGCACCATCAATGTGGGACTCTGACGGATTACAAGGAAGCCAAAAAGTGACTTATATAGTAGTAGAGAAGTAACTAATAATCTAACTAATCACCAACAAAGTGACTAATAAACAACTAACCCTAAGTGGTAATAGATAGCAATTCCCAGGTTCAAGGACATGATAATGAAAAAGCATACAAAATTTAATTCTTTAAAGTGTAATAACAAAAATGCAGACCAAACTAAAGAGAAAAACATATAGCCTTGAGCAATGTGCTGTGTTATATTTAACTTGTATAAAACCCGCCATTATCAGCGGCAATCACATAAAATCGCAGGTTATGCAACGTTGAAAGAAAATTTCATAATTAAACAGAAATCATGCAAACAAACTTGAGTTTAATATTGCATACAAGCTTACAATAAGTTATGAAACCAACCCATCAAATCACAACCACGAAGAGAAATAACAAATCCCAGGTGGGAGAGAGAGAGAGATGGGAATTGGGGCTTACTGTCTAAGATCGTCGAGTTGGTGAGCCCTGGTGCGAGGGTTAATGCCCTTGCGGAGGACGTTGTCACTCATGTGAAGGCCATTCATTCGGATCTGATCTTTCACCCACTCCACGTCATCCTGCGTTGTCGTCAAGGGCAGAGAATTGCCATTCCCAGAGACGACATCGTTTCCAATGGAGAAGGGAGTGTTAGAAGGGCAAGAACAAGAAGAGAGACTGGACAAGAGAAAGAAGAGAAAAACGGTGGCCACTAAAGCAGAGAGAACCAGAACTGGCACTGTTACAACTATACCCTTAGACGTCGCCGGCATCCCTAACAGAGCCATATGTGATTCTGCGGCTATGGACCAATGGCGATGGTCATCATTTCCCTTCCCCTGTAGTCACCCTGAACGACAGCGTGTTTAACTTGGCGTTATTGCGTCGACTTAATTTTTAGAATAAATATCATCTTTTGTCCCTGGCAATATCTACGAAATCCTTTTTAGTCCCTGATAATAAAAAAGGACCAAATTAGTTCCTAAAATTACAGAAAAAGGGCCACATTAGTCCTTCTGTCAACTCCTCCGTCACGGCCAAACTAACGGTGCCCATGTGGCACGTTAGTGTGATGACGGGACTTGGACGGTTGACACCTTGGATGAGCAAACGACAACGTTTTGTGCATATGGGTTCAAAGCTTTGGAAAGTAGAGCACGACGTCGTTTCTTGGTTGATGATGAACCCTAAAAAATAAAATCCCCCAAAATGCAGAATCGATCCTTCAACAGACAAACCCCCCCTCCAAAAAAATATTGATGAAGCTAACCCTAAACATGAAATAAGCCCCCAAAAATTGTGGACGTTGATGATTGAATCCCGACGACAGTAGAAGACATCTACCGGATGTGTTGGGCGTGGGAGAAGATAAGTATTTCTTCTGGGATGGGGGGATCAAGAAGGACCCAACTGAAGACCAAGGGAGCAGTACAAGGAAATTCAAAAGGACATATGCAGCCAAGTGTCCTAAATGTGGTCAGACTGGACACTATGCAAAGAGTTGTAAGGGACCACCAACTTCCAAAAAGGTAACAACCAAGCAAGACCACAATCTGTGAGGATTGGCTCGAACTCAGTAGATGAAATCCCATAGTCAAGGAGGCCCTTCAGCAGTTGGTAGTTCTTAGCCACATGAAGGCAACCTGAGAGGAGGCAGCCCACCTCCTTCAAATCCAGAAGAAGCAAATGCAGTGTTGATTGAAGAGACAATGAAGGCAGCAAGCAGTGGCACACGAAGCAGATTTTTGCACTTCATGATAACACTTGGTTTCAGGCCACCAAGGCCATCCTCAAGAAAATGAGCTGCTGTTGTAGAAGAGCAAGGGAGCAAGGGAGTATTTATAGGCGATATTGTATTTATAGGCCATATAGTTTAAATGTAATTTTTTTTATGCATGGCCATATTGTATTTATAGGCCTTACTTTTGATTCCTGTCAGTTGGCTTTTATTTGTAATGAACTACTAGTTTCTAGTTTTAGGACAATTATGTGTAACTGAATTGTGTCTTCTGGTTGAACAAAGTGGACAACACATGTATGTGCCTATCTCTCTATCATGACAGGGTTGATCCATTTGATACAAGCATGTCCTATTTTTATGTTTTTTAAATGAGTTATGTAATTGTATGACCATCTGTTATGCACTTCTGTGAAGCAAGTTGGACTGTTTTGTTGATTTGGACTGCAGGTCAAAAGCATACAAGTATGTTCCTATTTTTCTCTGCCTATACAGGGTTGATGAATGTTCCAGGGTTGATGAATGTTCCAGCAATGCAGTGTTCCAGCTGTTCTGTTTTATGTTTTTTAACTGAGTTATGAAAGTGTAGTTCTTGGACCTCCAAGTCATGTGTTATGCAGTTTTGTTTTGTAATCTCGGACTGCAAGTATTTCAATCCCTCATTTCCTATTTTTCTTTGGTCAGGGACCAATAAGGGCCCCGAGCAGTTTGTCAGGGACTAAAATGACCCTCGTGTAATTTGAGAAGGACCAAATTGGCCCTCGTGTTTTGGAATGATTGTCATATGTGCATAACAATATGGAACTTCTGCATCAGCTTATGCATCTATATCTGTACATGGATGGTTTGTGATACAATGTAGCAAACTAGCATTCAGTACTGCAGTACTTGATACACAAATATATGATACTATATACAAACAGATTCAAACTAGATACAGTCTAGCATCCACTACTGCAATAGTTGATACACAAATATATGATACTATACACAAACAGATTCAAACCAACACAGGATGCTCCATATAATACAACCTTCTTCATTAATTGGTATAACAACATAACTGATAACTCATTACACATCATTCAAGGAAAAATACATTGGGGTAACTTATTTTGACTGTTACCACACTAACAAAAAATATACACATGATGAACACACCAACACAAACACTTCTAATTTGGTTGTCCATCCTATCTAACTCCTCCACCATCTTCAGGTATACATCATTCAGTTTTCTTTCCTGCTGGTGAACCTTCATTCCTTGCTCAGTAAACTTCACATCTTGCTCTCTGATCATCATGTCCACATACTTCAACTTGAGATTAATTTTAGCAACATCCAACTCCACAGTGTGAATTATTGCTTCTTCCAGCTCCATGGGTTCATTACACATGTCATCTACCCATCTAAAAAAATCACAATAGGGCTTTTTCTCCTGCACAAAAAAAAAAAAAAAAAACCACGGTTAGCAAGTGTTTCAATTCAATAAAGGGGCAGATTACAAATTCATACCTTGAAATTAGGACAGCCAAGGAAAGCCCTGTTTGGGTTCCTCTCAGTTTTGGAGGTATAGACAATACTTTGTCTCCCACATTTGCATCTCCGACTGGCTGTCCTTGTCATTTTTCTTCCCCCCATTGCAGAACTCCCACTTGATCCCCCCATCCCAGAAGAAACACTTATCTTGTCCCACGCCCAGCAAATCCAGTAGATGTCTTCTACTTTCGTCGAGATTCAATCATCAACGTCCACAATTTTTGGGGGCTTATTTCATATTTAGGGTTAGCTTCATCAATTTGGGGGTTTTTGTCTGTTGAAGGTTCGATTCTGCATTTTGGGGGATGTTATTTTTTAGGGTTCATCATCAACCAAGAAACGACGTTGTGCTCTACTTTCCAAAGCTCTGAACCCATGTGCACAAAACGTCATCGTTTGCTCATCCAAGGTGTCAACCGTCCAAGCCCCGTCATCACACTAACGTGCCACATGGGCACCGTTAGTTTGGCCGTGACAGAGGAGTTGACAGAAGGACTAACGTGACCAATTTTTTGTAATTTTAGGGACCAATTTGGTCCTTTTTTATTGCCAGGGACTAAAAAGGATTTCGTGGATATTGCCAGGGACCAAAAAGGATGTTTACTCTAATTTTAATTTTATTTTAATTTTTATTTTTTAAAACCTTAATTTTTTTTTTATATGAGTTTAATATTATTGCACAAATTCTTTTTTTAAGGGTAGGGGTGTCAAAACGGGTTGACACGATAAGAATTTAACACGACACGAATTTGACACGCCACGAATACATAAACACGAACCCGGCACAAATTTTTATTCGTGTCAAAATCTTCAACACTGACACGGCACGAATTTTTTGCGGATTGATATAGACACGAATAACACACAAAATAGGTGTCAAAATGGTAATTGACAAAAAAATTAAAAAAATTAATCGAAATAAAAAAAAAAAATACAATAATTAAAAAATCACTGGTCAACACGAACACGAATACATCAACACGAACACGATACGAAATTTTGCGGATCAACACGAACACGAATTTTCGTATCGTGTTGCGGGTCGACCCGCGTGTCAAAACCTATATTGACACCCCTTGGTGGGATATTGTAAGTTGTAACAACTAATTAGGGTTGCCAACAATATTACTATTAATCAATTTTATCGTTAGATCGATTATATTGGTCGATTATATTTATTTCCATCTTTATATAATTATCATTCTTCATTTTTAATACTTTATATTTATCTTCACGTATACATGATTTCCCACATTGAATACACATAGCAATAGCATGCGATGTCAATGTCTTTTTATTAGCTATAGATGTAGGTGATTTAATAAAAATTAGAGAGACTATCAAAGTAGTGCGGCTCAACTATGATTAAAGAATAATAAAAATTGAGTTAGCTTATGGTGAATGAAATGTAGTTGGGCCTCGTCGGACCAATTAACCTGACAAACTGATTAAAGAATAATATTCATAATGAACTCTCAATAAAAATGGGTATGATTAGTTAAATGTTTGATCAATATCCTTTAAGGGAACAAAAAATTAAGTGATTGAGGTCCATTTTTATATTCGGTGGTCCCTCTCACATAAGTGAATTTTTCCTTCCATTTTTGCCCCTCTCATTTTTTTTTTCTTTTCCCATTTTGCCCCCTTGTTTTGTGAGAAGGAGCACCCCAATTTTTATGGGACAAGAGCACTACATTTCTTCTCCGTTTAAGGATATCGGTTCAAATCCCCATATGACTACTTTGTGGTGGGTGATAAGTAATTTCTTATAATATCTAACTCCACTTAAACTTTTATTAATACAAAAAAATCACAATGAACTTCGATTTTAAGAAAGGGAAACAAAATTTAAACTGATTCGATTTCGAATTGAACTGTTTTTATCATTCTATTCCCTGACATTATTTCTAAAAAGAAACAATTCTATTATATTTCTGTGTCTTGAAACAGTTTTGAGAAAAAAAATGTTTTATAACATGTTCTATTTTTATTCTGAGAATAAAATTGCATTTGATAATACAACAAATAATATAATAAAAAATAATTCTTATGAAGCATAATTTTTTTTCCGGATCATCACTTCCCTTTTCATATGGTGTGGTGGCGGTAGTGGTTGCGGTAATGATGGTGTAATGGTGGTGGCGATGATGATATAATGGTGGCGGCATAGTGGTAGTGGTGGTGATGGCATGGTGGTGTTGGTGATGACATGATGGTGGTGGTGATGCAGTGGCTGTAGCGATAGTGATAATGATTGGTGGTGATGACGTGGTGATGGCAAGGTGGTGGTGGTGATGGCATGGTGGTGGTGGTGATGGCAGTGGCGATGATAGTGGTGGTTGGTGGCGGTGACAACAGTGGCTGCATTGATGGTGCTTGGTAAAGTTGGTGGTGATGACGGTGATGGTGGTGATGACATCGTTGTGGTGGTGGTACAACGTCAGCGATGACGATGGTGGCGATGGTCGTGATGATAAAGATGATAATGGTAGAGAGTAACTGATAGAATTAATTGTTTCTCATTTTGTAACCAGTAGCAAAAAAGCATAAATTTTTTAATTATTTTTTTCTTTTTGTTCTTCAGTGCAAAAATTAAATCGGTTCATTCTGGGAACAAAAAAATAAACTGATTTTACCAAATGAGTTTTCTATCCATTTCTTTTCCTTGAATATATTATTCACATATTAAATAAATATAAATATATTAGTTATATTAATATTAATATAAAGTATGAGACCTACATTTTTTTAGGGTAAAATGTGTGTCATTTTAAAGGATGTAAAGTTGTGTCATTTTGAGAGAGAGAAAGAGATAGATAAAGGAGGAGAGAGAGTTGACAAGAAAAATAAAGGCGTGGATCCCATTTCTTTGTGAGAGTGAAAGGATATAAGTTGTGTCATTTAAAAGGATAAACACTTTTTCCTTTTTTCTTTCTAATTCAGAAATCTTTCACTGCTCCTATTTCTAAACTCCTTCTAGACGTTTGTCGTTGGGGATTCGAGAGCATTCATCCGTTACTTCCTAAGGACACACCTTTATGCTATGTAGCACCGATACGACACGCGACACGTGATACGCCATGACACGACACGATACTCCGACACGTCAATCTTACAAAATTATGGATTTCGACACGTTGGGACGCGTATTAATATTAAATAATATTTTTAAATTATATAGTGTATATTTTATTTAATATTTAATAATTTAACAAAAAATAAAAAAATTAATAATACCCATCAAAATATTATCTTTCAACTTTCCTTTCCAATCCAAAACCACATAGAAAAAATGATTCAAAGTCATAATCCAAGGTGTTACGTAAAGGGAGAAAAAAAAAGAAAAATCTGATGTAACCAATGGCAACAACAGCAAAAAAATTCACCGACACCCATTACCAAAAACTGTAGCAGAAAAAATTGATTCAAAGTCAGAATCCAAGGTGTAACATAAAGAGAGAAAAATAAAAGAAAAAGAAAAATCTGATGTAACCAGTGGCAACAACAACAAAAAAATTCACCGACACCCAATACCAAAAATAGCAGCAGCGTTCTTCACAAAAGGCAAAAACATAAACTAAAAGAATACACTGTAAAATAAGAACATTAAGAACACAACCAAACATTATAAAAGGTGGAAGCTTTAATTAAAAATCAAGAACTGGGATAAAAGAGAGAGATCAGATCAGATTAGAGAGAGATTAGGGAGGAGGAGACACGATAAGAGCATACGAGAATGACAACGATGGTGCTGAGATGATCTGTTATTTACTCAAAGGAAAAAAAAAGAGAAAATTGATATGATCATGTAAAAGCTTTACTAATATATTTTAATTTAAAAAAAATTAAAAAAAATTAAAAAAATTACGAAAATGTCATTTGAACGTGTCGGAGCATATCGGACTCGGTCAAATTCGCGTGTCGGAATGGTCAACGTATCAAAAAAAGTTGACCGCATGTCCGACACTGTATCAGAGCGTGTCGCCGCGTCGCACACGACTCTTCCTATTTTTTGGAGGATCCGTATTTCCTTGCCTTTATGGTTTAGAATCAACTTTTGTGCCACAACACCTTTTGGTATACAAACCCGTTCCAAACTAATTTTTGAACCGATTTCAAACGAGAACTTTTGATTCAGTTTATTTTTTAAACTAGATTATAAAAATCAAAACTTGTTCAATAAAATGTGATTTGATTCAATTCACTTCGGTTAGGTTATTGTGCACATTCCCATTTTTAAGTTTTGGTATTTAATAAATGCTAGGTGAAGTAAGAAAAAATATTTATTAAATAATAGGTTAAGTTTATATTTTATGTCTAAAAAATTGCATTGATATAGGTTAAGCAGGCTTGCTTCCATGCATACCAAAAAAAAGTATCTTTAATATTTTTTTAAAATTAATAAATAAAAGGAATATGATGTTTAAGGTTGTAAAATTGTATTTGGCTAATTATACCGACTTATTTGACTTTATTATTATTCATTTAAAATGGTCTGTCACACATCAAAAAAACAATTCATATATTAATTCACCCAATGCCAATAATCATGTTACTCGAAAATAGGATACCAGACTTAAATTGCTCGAATAGGTCTTCCTTTTCCGTTTTTGCATGAAGCAGGGGATTAACTTCTTCATAGCTAGACTTTCTTACGTGTGACAGAAAGGGTCAAATTCCTTTTGTACCATTGGAGGGACTCGTAATTGCCTCTGTAGGATTGGGGGTTGAAGATTTGGACAACATAGACTAGACAGTGGCCAAATAGGTAATATACTTTGGGCTGATGTCCTTTTTATGAAGATTAAACCCTTATAAATAAGAAAATGTGAAGAGGCTTTAAGAAATAGAGAAATGTGTATTAAATCTCTTGGGGGCTACAAGATCTACATGTAACAAATCGCTTTTATTCATCACCTTCATAATTATTACTATTAGTATTTTCTTTATTAAAATCATTAATTAATAGTTTCATATTAAAATTGTGCGAACTAAATTATTTGAAAACACAAAAAATTTATAACTAATTAATTAGCACGGCTAACTAAAATAAAATAAAATAAAATAAAAGGTGATACCCCACCTCCTTATAATTCTGGATTTTTTTAGTTTGGATAACATCAACAAACGCACTATGATCTTGAAGTCAACAGTATATATATTTTTTGAGTTTATCATCTATCATTTAATATTATCACAAAAAATTTTTATCACACAATATTTTGTGGGAACCGTAGCAAAAAAAAAATTCTGGTACGCAAAATGAATCTCTATAACATAACACAATCACTTTCCCTAGAACATAACTCTTATAAAACCCATATTTTTTTCTTAAAAAACAATAAACATATACAATTTCTTTACAGACACACAAAATAAAAAATAAAAAATGCATTACGTGTACCCGTTGGCTTTTTTTTTCCAAATAATGATAGTTTAGTAGACACCAAAAAACCAAGCAAGTGAGAATAAAAATATATATTCGATATTTTCCAGTGCCATCTTTAAGAGAAATTTAAAGTTTTACGAATACTTCGATTCAAGACAGACGGGTCTTAAGATTAATTTTTTTATTATATAAAAAAAAATTAATCTTAAAACCCGTCCTGAATCGAAGTTGTCACAAAATGATGAATTGATTGAACTATCTTTATTTTTTTTTAATTTGAAATTATTCAGCTCAAAAATTTCATATTAACTTTGAATGCTTATTTGCAAGTTTATATAGCATTCTTTATACCTGTTTTTCAGATGTCGTTCGCATAATTTCCTTATATCTTTAATTTTTTTTTTCCTTTTTCAGAATATTTAGGTGACAAATTAAATTTCTCTGTAATTTATATAATATAAAGAGGATATGTTATTCTACTTATATATATTTTTATTTTTCAACATCGTTAGATCAGAATATCAATTAATCTTTATTATTTCTTTATCCTCTTAAAATTATGATATAACGATATTAAAGAATGGTGGTTAAGATAGGCATAAAAAAATAGTGCTGTTTTTTCATTCTTCTATATCATAGAATAAAATTAACATGTTATGCTAAAAAGTGTAAGCATTAAAGTAGCATAGTACTAGCCTAGACAAGTATAGAACATTCTAATGATAAAAAAGATGCAAAAGGTTATGAAATGATTAAAAAACATAACAAGTAACGAAGTAAATTCACAAGTATTCGAACAAACCAAAACAATGACGAAGAAACTTGTTTGTTTTGACAACAGAGGAAACAAGACATAATTAAGGGTGTAAATAGGTTGGATCGGGTTAAAATTATAAGTTTGATATGAGTTATATTTAAAAAATAAATTTTTTTGACCTAGACCTGTTAACTTATTTAAGTTTATTATGCATTTAATAATTAAAAAATAATAATATTATTCTATTATTCAAAATTATTAGAATAATATATTATTTATTTTATTTAAAATAAATAATATAATATATATTCACCTGTAACCTTATAGTCTGGCATATAAAAAAAATTATGATCTATTTTTTAGATAGATATTTTTTTTTATATTTGAATCTATTTTATTTAATTATATGTAATAAATACATAATATAGGTTACCAAACCATACACTTCTATTAACCGAGTGATCCATTCACGTCTGCACGCACTGCTCGCTGTTGCAATCTAGTAATCAGCACGCGTTGAAAGACTTCTTTCCCAAAATGTGGCCATCAAATGGTAAACCAAGCCAGCGCGTAACATGACACTAAATCATAAGTAAACAAACTGTCACTACTTTTCTTTTCTTGTAACACATGCTCTCTTATCAAAATTAAAATTAAAATTACATTTGTAATCACATTAACAATAAAGAAATGAGTAAAGTTCTGATCTTACTTTAAAAAGTTAATAATCTGAATTTTATTTTCGTAAATGGGTACAAATGCGATTTCCTCTGTATAGTTTATGGTTCGAATGTAAAAGACTATCTTGCCCTCGATTAAAGCCACAAAACGGGTCAAACGTTGAAGGATCCGGCAGAATAAGAACACCCATATTTACAGTCACGTTTGCTGTACCCCTTCTATCTCACTACATATATCTGGTAAGCACTTTCTCTCTGCAAAAGTTGAAATTTCGGCTATAGAAGGAAACGAGCTCAAAAGTGCTTCGAATTCATCACTGATCACGGTTACTACTTTTCCTTTTTCTTGCACTGTTCTTATTCGATTATTTACTGATTTCGATTCTAGAAAAATAAAATAAAATAAAATAAAATTCGTGCATCGTATAATAAGCTGGTTTTAGCTCAGAGCGCGTTGCAAAGTGCCTAACCTTATGATCGGAATAGTTAATTTGTGTGAAGGGTTATGTTTTTGTTTTCTGACCTTTTTTTTTTCCTTCTCTTTCGTTTGTGTATCGGGATAATTTGGGGTATTCGATAGCTTCAGGGGGCTCGTTCTGTATATCTTATAGGTTTATATTTGTTGATTGATGATGTTGCTGTGGCTTTTAATTTGATTCTCATCGAGTCGTTGATGAGTTTGATGCGCGATTATGCTTTGACCGGTAAGTCAAATAGTGTAGAAGGTGGGTTTGAGCTTCGCTTGGATACTGAGGTTACCATTGTGTGACTGTAAGAAAATAAATAGTTGATCAAGGATGCGGAATTGTAGATTTTAGTACCACTGGTTGAGATATTGAGAAGATTAAAGTCCTTCTCATATGATGGCAGAAAATATTTGATAACACTTAGATACTGTTATAGAGAATGCTTAGTGCTAGCTTATTTAACCTAAGAGCTCTTAGGTTATGCGGCAGTTATGCCTGATGCATTTATGTATATGGCTTCTGTGGAAGTGGAAGTGTTTGGATATGTCTTCAACTCTGCCCTTGAGAGAGGTCTTCTGTACTGTGAACTTTCTTTGTTAAATAAACGGTCATAATTCATAAACTACATCATCTGAATTTTTTTAAAGAGATTTTATTTTTAATGCTTGGAAATGCTCCTAAGTAAAATTCCTTGTTCAGAATCGCTTTCTTTAATATCTCCTGGTTATATTTCTTATGCTATGTGATTTATGCACTGTTCTAGTTTCTGCAATGCACCGCGTGGGTAGTGCGGGTAACACAAATAACTCAACTCGTCCTCGTAAGGAGAAGAGATTAACCTACGTGTTGAATGATTCCGATGACACAAAGGTGAGCTCATTATATCTTTATTTTATTTGTTCCATTAAAACAATCAAGTTTCATGCTTGCTTCCTGTAGTTGCATTGCATCCTAGTCCCCACAATAATTTAGTTTGACATTGGGCTTCTAAACCTGTTTACTAGTCGAGGCTAATTGATTTGTTCTTAAATAAATACAAACATATTCTACTTAGTTGGATGAAAATATAATTTAAATTTCAGAGTATACTCCCCAATTTTCCTCAAAAGATTTTGGGAACTTCAATTTACTCCTTGAAAGATTAGTGACATCAAATTGGTCCTCAAATGATAACCTTTGGTTATCAAATGACATCAATTTGGCCCTAGTAAACATTATTTGTACTATTTTGATGTCAGAAACCATCATTTGAGGATCAAATTAATGTTTCTAATATTTTACAAGGATCAAAATGGAGGTTTACTTTAAATTTTAATATTATTTTCTCTCTTTTAACCCTTTATTTTTTAATATTTACACAATATTTTAACTTCTAATCAATCAAAGCTTCATCAATAGTTTGTTGGACACTATTGTACCAACCCAACTAGTTTGGGATAAAGGTGTTGTTAATGTTGATGTATGGTACTTGACTCCTTTCTGCTAGGTACTTGGCATTTTGCTTCAAAAGGCATCATATCGTAGATTCCAAATTTGCATCAATATTGATAGTTTTTTTAGTTGCACTGTCTACATTTGTTTGAAATTTGGTTCTTTTCTGCAGCATTGCGCAGGCATAAATTGTTTGGCTCTGCTTACGTCTGCAGTATCTGATGGGTCTGATTATCTCTTCACTGGGAGCCGTGATGGCAGGTTAAAACGATGGGCACTAGCTGAGGATGCAGCGACGTGTTCTGCTACCTTTGAATCTCATGTGGATTGGGTAATCCTTATATTTATTTTTTTATTTTATTTTTCTACCCTTCCATTTGGTAGGTGACATTTAATTTAATAGTCTCTGGAGTGTAGCAATGTTTCTTTACTACAGTTACTTGATGAAGCTACATCTGCAATGGAATTTTTTTTCTCCTTTTGCTTTTTCCTACAAGGGGTATTTAAGTCGAGTCATGTTAGATTGTTAATGATTTTTTTTTTTAAAAAAAAAAAAAAAAAAAAACTTAAATGCCCAATCTCAGTGGTGCGGTCAAAAGATGTAATAAAATATAGGATGCAACATATGAAAGTTTTTTACCATGATATGTGCAAAATTTGCCTCATTCTTCGGATCTTGCTATTGATTGTGTGGGGCCTGTAGGTGGTGTTTGATTTAGATGAATATTTTGTTTTTTAGTCTTTGATCTGCAAAGGAGGTCTGTCATTGCTTGATTTTGATATTGAATTTATTTTATTTTATTTTGTAGAGTACTTTATCAAACATCCTTAAATGGTTTGTGGTGGTCTTTTTGTGTGTTAAAGTTTAATGAGCTTAATTCTAGTAGAAAACGCATAGTTGGGAAGTAAAAGGCCACAAAAATCCATTAGATTATCTTGTATTAAAGAGAATACTGAAACTGCAAGCACAACTGAGATTTGATCGAATATTGTATGAGGTAAGTTATTACTGCATTATTGAACTTCTTTTTTAGGCTGCCTTTTTTTTTTCTGGTTTCCTTCTATTATGTTTTGAAATCCTAATCATCTGAAGTTTCTCCTGGCCATTTTTTTTCCTTGAAAATATCCTTTTTTTTATTGAATTATTTTATGTTACTATAAATGGCTGCAATTAGTTTCTTGAAATTTAGCCAATTCTTTGTGTTTAATATGTTAATGTTCCCAAGTTTTGCAATCATTCTTCAAATTTTACATTTTTCCTTAAATTCTAAAACCCTGTTTCATTAGCATTTATTTGTTATGTGCTACATTAATAGGAGATGGAAATGCTGAGCCGTTCATACCCACAAAACATGACAGCGGAACAATATATCACACCTGCATAACAGCATTAGTTACAGTTGAGTATAAAAGTGTTATTTTTTTCTTGCAGGTTAATGATGCTGTTCTTGTTGGTGATAATGCACTTGTTTCTTGTTCTTCAGATACGACCCTTAAGGTTTGTTGATCACGAGCTGTTATTTGTTCTAATCAGTGCTTGCTCTTCTGAGATGATACCAGTACTCACTCCTATGTTCATAAAATGGGTTGTTGTGTGTTTTTGCTAGACATGGAATGCCTTGTCAATTGGAACTTGTACTCGGACACTCCGCCAACACTCTGATTATGTTACTTGCCTCGCAGCAGCTGCAAAAAATGTAATGCACTTCATACTTCCTATGCTTTTTATTAATTGCTTCAAGAATAGGTTCATTTTCTTGTTTTTATATGTTTAGCATTGAATCTGATAGATACTTTGATTGAATTGAAAATTTTCATCTTTGTCAAACCGTTCTCTGATCCTATAATAGTGTTGTGTATTTTAGAGCAATATTGTTGCCTCTGGTGGCCTTGGCGGGGAGGTTTTTATATGGGATCTTGAAGCTGCGCTTGCTCCAGTCTCTAAGTGCAATGATGCTATGGTCGATGATGCTTCAAATGGTATCAATGGTTCTGGCAACTCATTACCGTTGACAAACTTACGTACTATCAGCTCAAGCAACAGTATATCTGTGCACACTACCCAAACTCAGGGGTACATTCCAATTACTGCCAAAGGCCATAAGGATTCTGTTTATGCTTTGGCAATGAATGAAGGTGGAACAATTCTTGTCTCTGGTGGCACAGAAAAGGTACAATGTGGCATATGCTTTGACTTTTTGAGGCTTCTGTTATTACATTTGGAAATTGAAGGGTGGTTTGTTTGAACTATAGTAGCTTGAATTTCGTTAGCTAGATAATGGGATGTTGTCTCTGACTTTTAGAGCATGCTTTATTTCTTCTTCTTCTTTTTTGTGGGTTCTCTAGGTTGTGCGTGTCTGGGACACGAGATCAGGATCAAAGACTCTGAAGCTCAGAGGGCATACAGATAACATCCGGGCTCTGCTTCTGGATTCTAATGGCAGGTTTGTGGAGTGGAATCTAAGTTTAGTTGCAAAATTTCAGTTACATTTATGTGTTTAAAGTTAGTAACTTGCTTTTCCTCCTAGTTGTTTATAATTTATTTATTATCATTAAATAACCTTTTTCTTGGCGTTGATCTTTCTCGTTTAGCATTTCTATGTTTTCCCATATCATATAGATGGGTGGGGCTATTGCACTCCAATATGCCTATTAACACTCCTCACTTTTTAGTTTTTATGGTGCTTTCCCAATTTACCCTTATTTAAAACTTAAAAAATATAATTTTTTATTATTTATTCTCACTTCTAAAATAACTCTATTCACACTTCCTATTTTTTGTTCTTCTTCTTACCCATGATATGGCTTCTTCAGTTTCAGGTTTATTCCAGCAGCCCTTCGCGGCATATTGTAAACCAATTCCTGCTAGTACATCTTTGGAATTGGATAGAGTATGGAAAACATAATCAGTTGTTTTCCCAACTTTCCAACTAAACTAAACATACTTTGCCAAGAGAGTTTCACATTTTGATCGATAGAACCAACATGTTATCTTAACCCACCTTTATCGTATGTTTGAAGGAAAGTTGGATGCTTAATTTATTTGCAACTCCTCCTTTTTTTGGTGCTTATGAACGAAGTTTTCAATTATACTGAAAACAAAAAGTTTATTTGTTTTGCTAATAGCTTGATGGATTGAGGACCATTTAATGTAAAACTTCATTTGATTAATTGATATATAATGGAGAGCGAAAGAGTACTTTGGCGGGAAAATTGGAGGAATCTCAAAGCTTTTCATTTGACTGAATTACGATTTCTGCTAGTGAAAAAATAATCTTATTTGGGTACAAACATTTTTTTTATTTGTATTTTCTTTCCTTCTCTCTGATGAGTGAGTGCCTTGAAAAAGAGTTTATCCTTTTTGATGCCAAAAGTAAGTTCTATCAAGAGTGTCAGGCATTGGATCTTGCTGAATACCAGACTTGAGAGCTGCATTACTACAGTTGCTACCGGATCTGTTTCCAGTACTGCAACAATTAAAGTCTGTTTGGTCATCTTCATGAATGTTTTTGGCAGCAATTTCTTGTTAAGAGTCTTTACTACACTTACATCTGTATTTTGGTACCTCTAATAGCAGAAGTGATGGTTGCTCGTCAGACTCATGTACTGGAAATAGTCAACATATTTTCCAGTCTCATTTAAAATTTTATAAAAAATAAAAAGTGGGGAATATGAATAGGCATATTGGAGTGCCAGTAAACACACCCCATATAGATACTATGCACGAATAACATATCATGTTTTCATTGGCTATGTCACAGTTGACTGCTATTTAATATTCAATAGTTTAGTGAATAAAATGCTGTTGGGTTTTATTTGCTATTGTATGCAGCCATGCATCTCTTTATTAGATAAATTTGTTAATTCAAATTAAATAATAGATTTTTTCTGACTAGTCAGCTGTAATATTTTTAACATTTTTTACTGCAGGTATTGTTTATCAGGATCTTCAGACTCTATGATAAGGTAATTTATGAATATGGTGTTATTAGCATTTCTATTTGTTTTGTTGTGTGGTTGACTAATAATGTGTCCATCTTTCCTCATAGGCTTTGGGATATAGGTCAGCAGAGATGTGTGCATTCTTATGCAGTTCATACAGATTCTGTTTGGGCACTTGCCAGCACCCGGTCATTTAGTCATGTTTATAGTGGTGGGAGAGACTGTTCAGTGAGTGCGGCTTTCCATTAAAAATAACATTATTATTATTATTATTATTATTATTATGACTGGAATTTGTGTGACATCTCCTTGTTCTGTTTAACTTGTGAAGCTCATCTTTCTAATGCCCAATTCCTTTATATCTGAAGTTATACTTGACAGATTTGCAAACAAGAGAGAGTAGTTTGCTTTGCACAGGCGAGCACCCTATTCTTCAATTGGCTTTGCACGATGATAGCATGTGGGTTGCATCAACAGATTCTTCTGTTCATAGATGGCCTGCTGAAGGATGCAACCCTCAGAAGATTTTCCAAAGAGGCAATTCTTTTTTAGCTGGAAACTTGTCCTTTTCAAGGGCAAGAGTGTCACTCGAAGGATCTACCCCTGTATGTTACGTTTGTTTCTGAAAAAATCACCATATTCATTTTCTGTCATTTTATCTTCTGTTAGAGAATATATAAACCATTAAAAAGTCCTCACCCACAAGCTTAAGCTTTTGGGTTGAATTGGTTTTTTTATATGGTATCAGAACCTCGTGTCCCGGGTTCGATCCTCACCGCCCCCACTTTCTCTTGTGGATTTTTTTTAGCACATGTAGGTGGGCCTGTGCATTGTCCACCTTTTAAGCCCAGTGGGCTCTCGTGTGAAGGGGCGTGTTAGAGAATAATATAAACCATTAAAAAATCTTCACCCACCAGCTTAAGCTTTTGGGTTGAATTGGTTTTTTCTATGTTGAGATATATAAAACCATTAATGTATCCTCACCCAATAGCTTAAGCTTTTGGGTTGAATTGGTTGTTTACATGGTATCGAGCTTCGGTGTACCGGGTTCGATCCTCACCGCCCCCCACTTTCTTTCTAGTGGAATTTCTTTATTCACACAGGTAGGTGGGTCTGTGCACTGTTCTCCCTTCAAGTCCAGTGGGCTCTCGTGTGAGGGGGCGTGTTGAGATATATAAAACCATTAATGTATCCTCACCCAATAGCTTAAGCTTTTGGGTTGAATTAGTTCTTTACATCTTCAAAGTGTTGTGTTGCTCTAGGAACTCATAATACCAGTAGCATATGCACATTTATAGATGAAGCATGTTAATTTACATATCCCATCTTAGTTCTTCCTATTTGTGGATGTGACGGTGTTTGTCTTCTAAACAAGTTCTTGTTGAAAATATATTTTCATTTGGTTCTTTCTGTTATGGGGAACTAATAATTGTCCATTTTCTTGTCAAAATTACAAATGTTAATAGGTTCCTGTATATAAAGAACCTGCCTTAACTATCGCGGGCACCCCTGGAATAGTGCAACATGAGGTTTTAAATAATAAGAGACATGTGCTGACTAAGGTAATCATGGTGTTTTCTGTTGATGTTATTGTGCCAAACATGTTAATATTGACATCTGTTCTGCTACGAAGTTAATAATTTTTCTCTATTATCTTCTGAACTGATAAACGGCTCTCGGTATAGGATACGTCTGGTTCAGTGAAATTGTGGGAGATTACCAAAGGTGTTGTGATTGAAGATTATGGAAAGGTGACAACTGGCTGTATTTTAATTTGGTAAATAATAAATTGCATGGCAATCTTGTTCACTAGGGAAGGAGCTTGGCTGTAGTGATTGATATTTGCAAATTTCCACTATAATTGATAGGGCTCATTTGTGAGTTCATAATAGCTGATGCTTTACTTGTGAACTATTTAGGTTTCATTTGAGGAGAAAAAGGAAGAGCTATTTGAGATGGTATGATTACGGATTTAAATCATAAATTTCCATTTTCATTATACTTTTTCTTTGGTAAGACAACATAATGATTTATAATAGTTTGTTAGTTCTGGCTGGCTTTTATTTTTCTTTCAATGCTGCATCAGGTTAGCATTCCTGCATGGTTCACAGTGGATACCAGGCTTGGAAGTTTGTCTGTCCATTTGGAAACTCCCCAATGCTTTTCTGCAGAGATGTATTCAGCAGATCTTAACATTGTAGGCAAGCCTGAAGATGATAAGGTAATGGCTTCATTGTCATAAGCAATTTACCTGCCCTTGTCTTAAATTCCTTATTATATCGATTTTGCTCCTAGTTTTTGGTATGCTGTAACAATTAATGTCAACTTTATGCAACTAGTTGCTTGTTATTATTGGCTATAATAAGTAATTGATGTCAAGTTTATACAATTGTTAACATTCATCTTCATGTATGTGTGATCCATTATGGTCAGTGGCACTTAACCATCTTCCTATCTTGGTCCGGAATCTTGTTTGATCTGAAATGATTCCTGTCATGGTACTAGTATCATAGACATGGAAGCATTTAAAAGTTATACTTCCGTTGATCTGACATTGGCTGAGTTCTATTATGCAGTTCTATAGTTTCAAGACATACGAGATTCATGCATTCAATGACATAATGAGAATGTTTTCAGTAGTTTACTATAAACAATCTAAATCAATGCCTGTTATTCTGCAGGTTAATTTGGCTCGAGAAACCCTTAAAGGGCTCTTGGTTCATTGGTTGAGAAAACGAAAGCAAAGAACGGGATCCCTAGCTCCAGCTAATGGGGAATTATTTTCTGGAAAGGATATTGCTACTAGAAATCTTACCCATTCAAGAATTGAGGTTGATGGAAGTTCTGAGAATGATGCTATGGTTTATCCTCCGTTTGAATTCTCAGTTGTTTCCCCTCCTTCCCTAGTTACTGAGGGCACCCATGGAGGTCCTTGGAGGAAAAAAATTACTGATTTAGATGGAACTGAGGATGAGAAAGACTTCCCCTGGTGGTGTCTGGACTGTGTTTTGAATAATCGGTTACCTCCCAGAGAAAATACTAAGTAACTTTTCACCTCCCTCTACAATTTTTTCCTCTCCCAAAATGGTTGCATTAATACATGGTTGTAGTTGAAAGGAAGAAACCATGCTCATGACAATTTTCATATCTTGTTAATGTAGCATGATTGCCTAAAGCTATGATGATTATATCTTCATTATTATCATTATTGTTATTGCTTACAAGCATATCTTAAACATGTTTTGATGATTCTAAGTTGCTGTTACCCTTGTTTTCTGAATGAGAACTTCACTCTAGAGTTATATGGAGGTGCTTTACTCTCACATCCAAAAAAATATGGTGGTACTTAACGTAGCTTTTATAATGTTATCAATTGCTATATGCTTAATAAGTCATTAGGATCTTTCTTCCCATTAATCCAGTGGTAACTGTTGCTTGGTTCTATCCATGTGTTGACCACAGCATTTTTGAACATTTTTTTTGTACTTTTAAAGGTTATTGCCATGAAGATATCGATTTTTTTTTTTTTTTTTTTTTTTTTACTTTTGTAGAAAACAATGGAACATTGTCTATGAATTTGATTGTCTGAGTGTGATGGCAATTTTTTTTAGCTTGATTATCATTGTTCTAGGACCAGTTTTATGATGTTCTCTTGTGATAACCTCTGCAGGTGCAGTTTCTATTTGCAACCATGTGAAGGCTCTACAGTCCAGATCCTCACACAAGGGAAGCTAAGTGCCCCACGTATATTAAGAATTCATAAAGTAAGTTTTAATATTTATATAAGTTGACAATTGATTGATAATAATTTCTCTAATAATCTTTGTATGTGTTGTAAAATTGACTTTGATCTTACTTTCCAAAAGAATTAATTGTTTTGTGTGTGTGTGTGTGTGTTGACTCCATGGACTGTGGGCATGTTTCTTCCAGGTAGACAATGCATTTCTGAATGGTCAACTTAGCTTTGCCTTCTTTTTGTCTATTTAGGTTGTTAATTATGTAGTAGAAAAGATGGTGCTCGACAAACCTTTGGATAGCTTAAATGCCGATGGTAGTTTTGCCCCTGGACTTGCTGGGTCACACTCACAGCATCAAGCAATTGGAGATGGATCTTTCCGATCTGGATTCAAGCCTTGGCAAAAACTTAGACCTTCCATTGAAATATTGTGCAACAACCAGGCAAGTGATATGGTCTCTTGAATGCACTTTATGACAATGTGTATACACAGTATAATATAGTTTTCTAGGTGCCGAGATTCTGCAAGTTCTTAAATTCATGTATATGCTACTAGAATCCTTTTGTTAATCTGATTGCCATTTTTGGTTTATTTCCAGGTGTTGTCTCCTGAAATGAGCTTAGCCACAGTGCGAGCTTATATATGGAAGAAACAAGATGACCTGGTCCTAAATTATAGAGTGGTTCAAGGCAGGTGACTACAAATTGCTTGTGCATAAGAGGTGGGTAATCTTGAGCGTTGCTAAGCTTTTCTCAGCTAAATTATGTTGTTAATGCTTTCAAGGTATTTATTCCTGTATTTTTTTAGATGTAATTTACAGCCAGCTTGAAAGGGGAAGGGATTTTGTAGGAAAGTGTTTCTTTTTGATTGATGTACATGTTGAGAATAGTAATCTTAGGTGATGAGACTAATCTTTATTAATAATTTGTTCCCTCTCGAATTGGATGAAAATAATTATAGCGAGTTTTTCCAGTGTGTGAAAGGCCATTGTTGGTATTACAAAAAACTTTTAAATGTTTAGTGTTCATTTTTCAGATAGGAAAACTCTGATATTCTTCTTATTCGAAGTGATTAAAAGGAGAGGAATGTATAGGGGAGAACATGCCAACAGGTCTGCTACTGATTTACATAATTCCAGCATTAAATCTCCTAAATTAAAGACAACAAAATCAGGTTAGCAAGATTATAGGAAACAGCCTTCTTAATCTCTTTTATTGAAAAAGGTTGACTAATTAAAATAAGGAAACAGAATTAAATTAGCAAAATTAAATAAGCAAACTACAATTAATTACAAATCAATCTTAATCGTATCCCTAAACTTTAGTGATTGAAATCGAAATCCAACATTTAAGATGCATTGCCTAACCATTTCTTTTACTTCCAAGTTTTATCATTAAATGAAAAGTAATTAGAAGGAAAAGGTTCTTTTTATGTATTTATTTACTTTCGATGCTGAATTTACCCCCTCCTTATCATTCTCTGCCCTGCTTCTTGGTATGTTGTCTCGGCAAGGTTTGCAAAATTTATTACGATTAATACTTGCAGGTTTTCTTGTGATTGTGTAAAATACTCCTGAGCACTGATTCTTCTTGGGTTTCCTGCTTTGATTGGTGGCATTGTAAGAATGTTGTAAATTCTGAGCTCTCATTTATCACTACATTTAGTGACATTCTCCAAACCTGCTTGGATAGTTTTTTCTTTAGTGTTACTATAAATTTTGAATTATATCTAGCTGCCGTACATACTTTTGCTGGACATGGCGTGCATCTGGCAAGATGAAAGTTTTTAATCGACTCTGTTGAGAATTAGTGGGGATCATACTTAGCTTATTGGGGAGTTTGTCAGGAATCAGGTAGTTAATTTAGAGATGGCACGCAAACATTGTAAATTTGAATTTGTATTTTATTTTATTTTTTATAAATTTTTATTGATTGTTAATTGCTTATAATATTATTCTAATTGTTCAAATTAGCTATTTGATATCTTGTGCTAGTTTCTCTTCTCGGCCACTCTTTATTTGGGTCCCGTGTTCTTTTCCCTTGCCTGTGTATGTATAGTTTTAGTATATTCAATATGCAATTGTGAAAACGAGGCGATGAAATGTTGGCATTAGCATAAGTCGTGGCGTTAGCATTAGTTGCTGTGGATTATAATTTGAATTTATACTTAAGATGTATTAATGGTTGATCATCCTTCTTTCTTTCTTCTTCTTCTTCTTCTTATTTTATTTATTTACTTTTTGTATATTTGCTGAGCCAAAAATGTGTATATGGAAACTGGATAATACACAATGGATGGTACTTCACTTCTACCATCCCTCCATATTCACTGTTATCTATTGGTGCTTATTAATCTTTAAATTAATCTTTATTCTAGTATTAATAAGCAAGCTATATTGCATTGGTAGTTGGTACAGGTGTAAGGCCATTTTTTCTCTAAAAAAAACATTGAATATGGTGTAGAATCAGTATTCATTTATTCTCAAAAAAAATTATTGGAAATGGTGTAGAACGACCATGCATATATATTACTAGTACCATACGTAATGGGGATCACCCAGGCCTGTCTTGCACTCAGGAAACTAGGGCATTGGAAGAGAAACTTTTCATTTATATCATTAATTAAAACAGGAGGCGCTGATGTTCTATGTTGGCTTGGGGATTGGTCGGTATGGGTGGTTTTTGTGCAACCACATTTCAACTTGCACCCTTCATAATAAACATAACCGTCCTGTGGATTTCGGAGATGAAAACGCTAACTGATTCTGTAAGAAAATATTTGAACATGCACGTATCTCATCCAGTGTGTATAAAATATTCAAAATCAAACTTATGCAATAATCAACTATATAATCTATCATATAATATAAATTTGAAAAAATGTGTAGCATAAGTTTTAAATAAATGGGTTTTATAATTTTCATTCAACATGAGAATTATAATTTTCTTACACACCCTTCGATTTCCGTGCTGACATGGGTCATATATATAATTTTTTCTAACACATGGCTCCCACATGCTTTTTATCTCTACAATATGAGATTTCAATTCTCCTTCAACATGAGAATTATAAAACCCTAAATAAATTTAGATTTGGAAACTTTACCAAAAAAAAAAAATATTTGGTAAAAGGTACTACTTAATATGAATATATTTATATCGCTATAAAAATAAAAAGTTTAAATCCAATCTTATTTATTGATCTATTTGTATATTCATGTAAGTGACAATAACGATAAAGATTGAATGTAACTTGCCTTTCTATTTTATTGACAAATTTATTGGTCCATTTAAAAAATATTTTAAATAAGTTTTTAGGTGTGGTCATATTTTTAAAAAGTTAGGTCAACCTAAAGGCCTTCTTTAATAGACATGCCCATTCTCATCCCGTTTTCAGGCTGAGTTTTTAACCTCTTCCAAGCATGGTGGCAGCACATTTTTTTTTTACGTCAATTCATGTCACATCTTGCAAGACGTAATATAGATTCGCGTTTTGTCCATGTAAGCTTATGTGGATAACATCACCTTATGCCGCTAATTATTTTTTTCATAAGTTTTTTATATTGCTTTTCAAAAGAACATTATTTTAGTTTTTTATCCTATTAAGTTGAGGGAATGCATTTTATTTGAAAGAAACTGAGGGGCCGTTTGGTACCGGATTATTTTTCATTTCCCGGGAAACCAGCCTTGACTACATAACAATCCTCCGTTTGGTATCAAAAAAAGTAAAACTTTCCCGACTGAATATTTTCCCTGGCAATGGCTGTTGTGTGTAAGTTGAACTAAGGTCCCCAGCTCCAAAGTTCCATGGATTAAATGGAAAGATTTCTTGCCCGAGGAAATGGAAAATAAGCCACGAAATTGTTGACCAAATTAACCTTGTACGATTTGTCTGAAACTTCCCTCCGTCTACTTGGTCGCTCGCATCTTTTTGGAACAAGATTTACTCCACCCTCCAAGCTAGGAGGTTTACCCGTTTAAACATTACAAGGTATACTAGAATGTAGACATCATGCATGTAACATCGTGCAGGCTGGAAGTCGTAAATTTTATTTTTGTCAACAGTTTCACGTAATGGGAGTGGACGAAATATGCAGAATGGTGAAGAAATATCTACTAGTTCCAGCATAAGTCTGCAACTACTCCTTGTACGAGGGTTCCATTTTCATTTTCAATTTCACCCTCCTAACCGCGTCCTGTGCTTGTCCATTTCTTTAATTTCCCTTTCCTTTGGTTAAATGAGATGTGTGGAACGACCTGGTGGTTGAATTTTTATTTTATTTTTTTGTATAAATTTTTAATCTGCAACTTCAGTGGCAGATAAATGCTACTCTTTCCTTTATAAATTGTTAGTAGTTGCGGTGGCTCACGTTTGGTATCCACATCCGTTTGTTGTTAATAACGTTCACAGCTCTAATTGAATGAATAAGTAAACTGGGTTGTTTTTGTAAAATAATCCCACATTCCTACTACTATTTCACAATCAACCAAACATCAACTCAGTGAACTTACCCAAATATTCCGGGATAAATTTTAGTCAACCAAACATATTTTTATAACTTATCCGGAAAAGAATATTTCCGATCACATTTCGGCAAAATTAGTTCCCCGGTTTAAAAAATATTTCTCTCGTACCAAACGTCTCTGATAGAAATTTAATTTTACTATCCGTGGTCATGACAAAGGAGGGTCAAAAAAGAACGAGCAACGATGTGGTCTTGTTTATTACATTTTGCTTCGTAACCTAGGCCTAGGTGTAAAAACAAGTTATGAAAAGGAAGATCGTGACACAATTTTCTTTCATAACCTAGGAGTGTCAAAATAGAATATGACATCCAGGACCAGTGACACGATATGAGAATTTATGTTCGGGTTGATTAGAAAAAAAAATTCATATCAGACTCATGTTGGAAAGATATGACATGCAAAAATTTCGTGTCATGTCACATGTTACGTTGTGTCAAAATGAATTCGACCCATATTTTTTTAATTTTTTTTTATCAATTACCATTTTGAGCCATAATTTACGTGTTATTCGTGTCGTGTCAATATGTAAAATTGTGGGTCTTATTCGGGTCAAAGATTCTGATACAATAAAAATTTATATCGTGCTTATATTACATGTATTTGTATTATGTCAAATTTATATTCTGTCGTGTCGATTACTTTGACAGCGTAACCCAAGACGGTGGATCTACCATGTGTTGAAGTGCATGTACCAAATTGGAGATAGTGCCATTTTACAGTTTTGCTTAGTCATGGACTCATGACAGTTGTTGCCAATAGTTGACCCAACGAAAGGAACGAACATCCATACAAAGGTATTGAATTCAATTTCTGGTAGGCTAACAATCTAAGCTTTCTGATAAAATGTACAATCTGAATTATGAGAAAAAGTTAAGTTGTTGTAGTAATTAATGAATATAGCCTTATATACAGATGAAAAAAAAACTGATGAAAGTAGGGGTGTGCAAAATAACAAAAAAATGGGTCGAATCATGAACTGAACCAAACCGCTCCATAAAATAACCGGTTTTAAAAAACTAGTTCATGAACCGAACCGGTTTTTAAAGAACCGGTTCATGAACCGAACCGATTTTTAGAACCGGTTTAAGAACCGAACCAGTTTTTAGAACAGGTGTAAGAACCGAACCGTTTCCGAACCGAACCGAATAATTTTCAAACCAAACCAAATTAATTTTTATAACTTTATTTTTTAATTTTTTAAATTTTTTTCTTTTCAAAAGAGGGTCGACCCGAACCGTTCCGAACCACTTTCGAATCGGTTCCGAACCGAACCGAACCACTTTCGAACCGAACCGAACCAGTTTTGGACCGAACCGAACCACTTTCGTACCGAACCATTTAAACCAATTCGGTTCGGTTTTTCAAAAAATCCGATTTGGTTCGACCCATCCACCTCCCTAGATGAAAGATACCAAAGTACATTAGTTATAATTGAATAAAAAAAAAGGGTTTTAACTATCTATTGCAACTTCCAAGTGTCTGTAACGTGTTCACATGCACAAGCCCTCGAGCTGTCTAGTATCTATTGCAAGTGTCTAGAACGTGTTCACATGAACAAGTCCTTGAGCTGTCTGGTGCATTATTTGTACTATTGGTTAATTGGTTATTTTATTGATAAGTTATATGTAAATATTACATAAGCTATACTTGAGATTTGTAATACGTCTCGAATTTTGAATAAAATATTTTCTTGTATTCTTAAACTTCTTTTAAAAAAATAAAAATAAAAATGGGTTCCTTATGGAATCGGATACTAATAAAAAAAAATGCTATGTCCTTTTATAAATTCTCATATTACCCTCCTAATTTCTTAAAATAAAAAAAATGTCTAAAAAATATTGAATATTCTCTTTCTTATGAATATTTAATTATCTTATTGGGAAATGTTATACTTACTACATAATTTTCTTACTATTTGTTACTACCAAATCGTAATCGTTGATTTCCGTCAATCTAACGGTTATAATTTATTGTAAATTAATAATTAATTAATAAATATGATCCCATAAGTTACAACTGTTAGATTGACGGAAATCAACGGTTACGATTTGGTAGTAACAAGTAGTAAGAAAATTAGATAGTAAGTATAACCTCTCCCTATCTTAAATTCGTTAATAGTATATAAAATTATGAAATTTGCTAGCGAGGATATTAGTTAAGGAATTTAAACAGATTACCAAAAAAAGGAATTTAAACAAAATAATCCAATGAAAAATATAAGTATTTATTTAATATCAAAGGGGATTTTATAATAATATATTTTATTTATTTAACTTAAAAATAATAATTAAACATAATAACTTTATCAATATGAAATAACTTACTGATAAGATAGCTCTCTTGGACTCATGTAAAGATAGCTCTCCTTTTCTCAATTATATGGGTTTGAACTGGAAAGTTATGTAGTCGTGTTCTCCAACACAATCTTTTTTATTATCAACAACTTGAAACCCGGAAAGTGGGAGAAAAACTTTGGTGCACCCAGTATCAAGTTTTATTAAAAAAAGATTTTTTTTTTCAATTTTGTCCATATATTTTTTTAAATTCTAATTTTTTTTTCTTGGTAAAAAACCATAGGGTTTTATAATTCTCATTCAACATGAGAATTATAATTTTCCTACACACCCTTCGATTTCCGTGCTGATATGGGTCTTACATATAATTTTTTCTAATACATGGATCCCACATATTTTTTATCTTTACAACATATATAAAACCCAAAAACAAGTCAAGTTCAGTGCTCCTGTGCACCAAAGTTTTGGTCGCAAAGTGGAAACAAACAAATACACAGTCATGGATATGCAGGGACATCATCGCTTTACCTGTGGTCCTGTGGATGTGGAAACAAACAAACCAGTGCGTGTTGAAAAAGAATAAATGCTTTTAGATTTTTTAACGAGGTCCTTGGCTTGAATCACTCGTTAAAAATAATAATAATTAAGTTTAAAAATCTTTTAAAAATTTTAATATACTGATTTTTTTCTTCTAATTAATTGATAAGTGTTTTTACGAAATTAATAAATAATTTGAAGGAGAAGAGAAACAAAAATAAGACTTTGTAAACAAAGCAAGTTAATTGTAAAAAACAATTATTTTGTTTTGAGTCACTAATTCAATTCTAAAAGTGTTTTATAATTTTTTTTTGTGTGGTGAAAAGTGTTTTATAAATTTAACTACTCCTACATGTGCAAAAACTTATTCAAATCTAAGGTGTATATATACATGATTTAATACATTTAAAGCATCAAGTTAAATTTTAAATCGTAGTGCATACCAAAAAAAATAATTATATATACAGGTTAGGTTCGACTCGTAAGTTTCCAACGGTTAAGTTCCTTTAAAGGGTTTTTTTTTTTTTTTCGAAAAGAAAAAATCATAGTTACTGTTTTCCTTGTCCCAATCGAAGTTTGAGGTAGTTTGAGTATTATCATGATCAATAATTCAATTCATGGATTTGAATAATAGTTTATTCTTATGTTTGTTATCATAAATAATTGGAAAGAAAAAAAATAAATACGATCAATGTGTGTAATTCAATTCATGGATTCCAAGAATACTAAGAAAGGATAATGTTTTAGAAAAAAATTTGTACACGGAATAAAATTTCAAAAATATCAGATTTTTCAATTTTTTTTTTTCAAAAATCTTATAATAAACATAAGTAAATAAAATTGTGAGAGGTTATACTTATTACCTCTTTTACTTACATCCTCCTACTATCAAATTTTAATCGTTAATTTCCATCAATTTAACGGTTATAATGTATTAAAAATTAATAATTAATTCATAAATATTACTTAATAAATTATAACCATTTGATTGATGGAAATTAACACCTAAAATTTAGTAGTAATAAAAAAAAAAATAACTTTAACCTCCCCAAATACGATTAACATTGTCATTTTTCCAAAAAAATGTCAAAAAATGTCTCCAACCAAACACCTAGATAGAATTACCCGAATCAATAAAGTTTTTTTTTTTTTTTGAAAAAAAGTAAAATAATAGTTACTGTTTTCCTTTTCCCACTCTACTTTTTTTTTTTTTTTGGTCATTTTGCTGAGGAGAACACGTAGTTCACTTCATTGCCATTGGTTGCTAAAAAACAACAATTGTCATCTCTTTATGTCTGAAACGGTTAGAGGCCAACATTTTGTGTACTTATGTTATGGTTCTATCTACGCACTCCTTTCTATCTGTGTTTCCCTGCAATTTAGCTTCTATCGCTCATCCTCTCTTTCTCTCTCTGCTGTATTTTACTCTCAACACCAAACACGTGACTCTTGACAGTTTCATTTTATAAACACATTCAAGTGTTTGTTACTTTCTTTAACTTTTTAATATTCGACAGCACGAAAACAAAAAAACAGTGGACTTTTGTCAGTGCTGCTTAGTTGTTCAAAAAAACAAAGCTTTTCACTTCACTTCACCCTTTTTTCATGTCCTCGGTATTGGGTTTCCGGGTCTCACCCGTTTCTGCCATAAGCTCCGTTAGACGGCATCGGTTTCGAGTTCAGGCTCAGAGTTTGGATGGTCGAAGTTCGACGGTATTGTCCTCTGAATCTGATTCAGTGAATGGAGCTTCTCTTGTTGTTGAGACACAGAAAAATGGTTCTTTTATTGAGGAGGAAAGGGATGTGAGGTTGTTGCGTCCTATAGTTGAAGATAAGAAGAACAATAAAGAAGATTTAGAACCCCTTTGGGATGATGGTTATGGAACTGTGACTGTGGAAGATTACTTCGATGCAGCCAAGGAATTGTGCAGGTCTGATGGTGGCCCACCTCGCTGGTTTTGCCCCGTTGAATGTGGTTCTCCTTTGAAAGATTCTCCCACTCTTCTGTTTCTACCTGGTAAACAGTTTTTATTTTTGTATTAAGATATTGTGGATTCAATTTGTTACCTGTTTGTCAAGTCCTCTGTGAGATTGTGATGTGTATATGAGGCTTTTGTGGATAAAATTGCTTCTTTTTGTTTTAATATTAAATGTTGGGTTGAAGAAGATAACTTATCTTATGTCATACAGATAAACTTGCGTGCTCTACCACCTGAAAAAATAAAAAGAAAATGAAAGAAAAAGGTGTCAGTTTATCGAAATGTGGGCAGAAAGGAAAACTTATCTCATGCAGCAACAACATGAGAATACTTTTTCCCTTAAATGTTAATGGGTTCGTTTTTTCTGGGGTTACTGCAGATAAGTTTATCTGCAGTAAGAGGAGAGAGAAAAAAGAGTGGTACGACGTCGTTTTGGTGCGGAAATCATGGTATTTTTGTAATTTTAATTTATTTCGGGGTTATAATAGTCTTTATATTTATAATTTTTAAAGATTTCAATACCAAAACGACGTCATTTTGGGAATAAATGTAGATAACTTATCTGCATAACTGCATTAAATGTTAATGGGTTCGCTTTTTCTGTGGTTACTGCAAATAAGTTATCTGCAGTAAGCCTAATACGACGTCGTTTTGGGCGGAAATCATGGTGTTTTTGTAATTTTAATTTATTTCAGGATTATAATAATCTTTGTATTTATAATTTTTAAAGATTTCAATACCAAAACGACGTGATTTTTAGAATAAATGCAAATAACTTATATGTGCAGAAACATTTTTTCCAATATTGATTGTATTCAACTTTTCAGTTTTGGTTGATTGTTTTAAATGTTATTTTATTGAATGTCAAAATAAAATATGTGCAATGTTAACTCATGCAGGGATTGATGGCACAGGATTGGGCCTCTCTTTGCACCATAAAGCTCTTGGGAAGTATGTTGTATTATTCGTATTTCAATAGCTATTGAAAACAATCCCATAAAATGGTATTCATTAGCACATGTTAAGTCTGCAGGATTAGAATCAGCACTTTCAGAATTGTATAATATTATGTTCCTCTGTTAGAGAATATATGTACATCGTGCTATTTTATTTTCTCTTTTAACCTTTACTTTTTGCAATACAGGGCTTTTGAAGTTCGTTGCTTGCATATTCCTGTTAATGATCGAACACCATTCGAAGGTCTTTGCCTTTTAACGTATGCTTTTGTCAACTTTTGGAAGTTCATCTGTGTTGCTGTTGATACATTTAAATGATTGTAACTTCAGGTTGATAATTGTTCCTAGCAAGTAGCAACTCAGTTTCTTTATGTGATAGGGAAGAAATTGTTGTGAATCGATGCTGTGGGGAAATTTTTTTTATCATAAAATCTTCTTGAGAGAGTTTTTGGGGAAAAAAAACATGATTTTTCCTAAAAATAAGCAAATCTAAACATGCACTTGATTATAAAATTTTATAATGTTGAATAAATTGCAATCTAATAGCCTTAATTTCAATCTAAATATTAGTTGAATAGACAACCAATGTGGGACTTGTGAAAGTTAGTATGTACTTAGACTGAAACCTTTTTATATTTAACTTTATGAAGGACTGATGAAACTTGTTGAAGAAGCTGTTAAACGTGAGTATGCTGTGTCTCCAAATAAGCCAATTTATCTGGTAGGTGATTCCTTTGGTGGATGCCTAGCACTTGCTGTTGCTGCTCGTAATCCAACAATTGACCTAGTACTGATATTAGCCAATCCAGGTGAGTCTATAAATGCTGTATTTTTGTGTCAAATTTATTAATGTATTTATTTGGTGATTTCTTGTCAATTCTCTATTGAAATCTGACTATATATCTCTTTCAACCATAGCTACATCCTTTGGCAGATCTCAGTTACAACCTTTGTTTCCTCTCTTGGAGGCTATGCCTGACGAAGTGCATGTAGCTGTTCCCTTTCTTCTTAGTTTTATTATGGGTAAATAATCTGTTTTCTCAAGACTCCAACTGTTACATTTACATTTTCGTGGAGTTATAATTCATTTGCAAATGTGATGGATACCTTTTTTCCAATTCTTGCCCGTTATGTGTCTGGTGGATGGTGAATAAGAAGTAAGTAGTAAGTGTTGGTATTAAAATATATTTAATTAAAGAAAATAGAAAATGAAGAGTTTTGTGGTGAAGGGATATGTCCTTAGGAATTTGTTAGTGGACAATTATTATGCTTAGAGTTTGGTGAAGAGTTGTGTCTTTTAGTTATGAAGAGAGTCTTTTAGTTATGAAGAGTTGTGTTGATTGGAGTCTTTTTTTGTATTTTGGCCTATAAATAGGTCCTTTGTATTTCATATCAAATATAGCCCGTGAAAGAAGTAGTAGTTCCTTCAAACATAGAAGAGTGATGCATTTGAATACAGGAAAATTTAGGACCTGTAGATTACAGTAAGTGCATCTATGTTGATATAAATTTTTTTATAAACTCATAATAAATTGGGATTGTTAGAGCTTGAGTGGTAGAGAAACTAGTGAATTATAGCTCCTTTTGCCTTTACCTGATTTTATTAATTTCTCAAACAATTCAGATAGCAGAGTTTGGAATTCAGACTCCTGGGTTGGGTTTTTTTTTAAATCCCTCATTCATTTCTAACTTACTGTCTTAATCATAAAAGGTTCCTTCTTGAAAAACACCCTTGGGAATCCAACGGTTTTGGTAACAATAAAGAGGATACAATTGTATGGTAAGTCCATATAAACCTCACATTAGTCACGACTCCAAATCCCATACCTTGAAGTGGGATGGTAACATTCCACCACGCTTCACTTTTACTAGTCCTGGACTCACCACTTGCGCCTCTCAATTGCAACTAGATACCAATTGATACGAACCATTAGAGAACCTCATCTCATAAGCTAGCTCAAGAGGTAGGAGAGCCTAAATTAAAGTCCATATAAACCCCATATTAGTTACCCATATAACCAATGTGGGACTCCAAGTCCCATACCTTTGAGTAGGATCGTAACATGTTACTTCTTATGCAAAGAGACTGGGAAGCCTTGCTGCATATTGAGTTATTTTCATCTTCCTTGGTGTAGAATTTTCTGTTTGAGATGTATAGAGAAAATGAAAAGAGTAGGAGAGAATTCTGCTGTAATGGGTTAAGAGGGTAGTACAAAGTACATTTGGCCAAGCCTGTGTGCTCTCAATAACCTAAAACTAACTCTTAACTCCTAACACTAACTGTAACTCTTAACAGGATTATATCTTAACCTTCCCTTAACTGTACTTTTCCTCCTTTCTCTCTAATAAAGTTCCTTTTTCCATTAAAAATGATTATTCATATAAATTGTTATATAATTTCATGACATCAGGTGATCCATTGAAGATGGCATCAGTCAATATCGCAAATGAGATTCCTCCGACAAAGAAAATTGAGCAATTGTCAGACAACCTCACCGCATTGCTCCCATGTCTTCCTGTAAGAAATTTTGATATTCCGTCCTTTGGTTTCTCCTTTTTTTTTCATTTGTTTTAGAGCTATATTGTATGTAATTTAGTTAGTTGACAAGAATTATAAGCTTGTTGCATGGACTTACCTCATAAGTGTTTAAGTATCCTTCTTATTTTCTAGATTGTAGTAGTATCTGTCTTTTTCCTCTATGCTTTTCCCTTGCTCTATTCTCTAGACAAATTCTTAAAAGTTCATACAATATGGGATTATATTAAGCTTTCAATCTATATTTTACTATGTCTGGTCTATTCTCAGGAGCTGGCTAATGTTATACCAAGGGACACTCTTCTTTGGAAGCTGAAACTTATTAAATCAGCTGCTGCATATGCTAATTCGCGTCTCCATGCTGTCAAAGCTGAAGTACTTGTGCTTGCTAGGTTCTAACTCTCTTTATATTTGGATTGCATAATTAACTGAGACAACAAAGTTTTGTTTAGGACTTTCACATATATTCACTCCAATTTTGAGACTCTTGTGTTCATAAAACATCTGTAATACTTTCAAGTTGGTGTTTTCATTTGGGTGTTCAGAATTAAGATTGACAAAGTTTTCCATTCTAGTGGCAAGGACTACATGCTTCCCAGTGTAAATGAAGCTAAAAGACTTGCGGGCTCATTGCAAAACTGCAAAGTTCGTAACTTTAATGACAACGGACACACCCTTCTCTTGGTACGTGAAATGAATAGATATACTTGCAACTTGCAACTATCATCAACATATAAGTCATGTAACTTTTTTTTTAAGTGAACACATGATCTTTCAGCAACTTTTAATTTTAAACCATCCATTCGAGATTGAATGGTTAAAATTAATTCCTCTCACCTCTCATAATATCATAGTGCTCTCACTCCCTATTGTAAAACCTGGCCCGACCCGGAACCCGGTAACCCGGTCATTGGATCGGTCCGGGTCAAGCATTGGACCGGTCATGGATCGACCCGGACAAACCCGGTGACCCGCTCCATTGACCCGGTCGGGTCATGCATTTTTTTCAAAAAATAAATAAAATTGTTTCATCTTATCAGAAAAAATGTAGAACTCATTGTAATTTTTTTTATAATTTTATTTGTTAGTATACTCTTCTATAATGACATCAAATTTCAGTTTCCAATACTAAAGTAATTTGCAGAATAATAAATTAAGAGAATGTGACAAATGTTAATTTAATGTAGTTGAATTTGAAAAATACGAATTCAATGTCATTGAGAGGTATGTTTATGGGATTCTCAGTTGCAATTTAAATTGACATAGTAATACGTGCATTTTTATTTATTTATGCTTGATGTTTTTGAGCTTATTCCGTTACCTTGTTTAATTCATTTTAGATATGAAAAATATAATTGAATTTATATATTCTTATTTATATATACTTTTTTATATCTATATACATCCGGGTCAACATTAAACAATATATGTGCTTGTCATATATTGTTCTTGAAGGGCCGGCTTGGCTCAGCGGTAAGCTTGCTTGCCGTGGTGTGTCATGTCGCGGGTTCGAATCAGCCTCTCTGCAAAAAGCAAGGGAAACCCAGACACTCGCGACCGGATCAAGTTACCCAGTAACCTAGCATCCCGACTGGGTCGATGCTCGAGTCGGGTTTAATAACACTTGTTAGTCCCTACATAAAGGGCGTATACTAAGTGAGAGTATTGTGTTACATCACTTTACATTGGATATGTGCTCCCTTGTTACTAACTCTATTCCAGTAATAAGGTAATATGTGGCAACACATAATTATACAGGTCGTTGGATTAAAAAAATATAATCAAACTAAATATGTATGGTTACAAAACTGTCCAGAGTAATACTTTGAGAGTAAATGAGAAAATATACTCGTTTAAAGGATCTGCTTAACCTCTAACATGATGAACTCACTAGCATTTTCTGAGTATGCCATTTTAACAATATTAATTGCAGATTTACTCCCCATTTATTCTTCTGTGATAACAGCTCTATCATAGCTGAATAATTGTATATTCTGCGTGGTAGTGCAGGAAGATGGTATTGGTCTGCTGACAATCATCAAGGGGACTTGCATGTACCGTAATTCAAGGGCGCATGATTTGGTCAGGGATTTCATTCCTCCCAGTTTGAGAGAATTCAGATATACAATGGATCAAGTAGTTGGGTAATCTTTTTTTGGCTATATTATGCTTGTCATATATTGTTCTTATTGGTAACCTGTTACTTAATGTCATTGTTGCATTGATGGTAGAGGGGTGAGACTCCCACTGTTAGCCTTGTTTCAAAAACAATAACATATCTTTGTTGTGTTGGGAATTAGGTTCCCTTAAACTCAGCTAGGAAGCCTTTTGTGCGGAAGTCAATCAACAAGATCCGGAGTTCGGATCTCGGCAGTATCTCGGTCTGAATATCACCAGGTCGACAGCGCAGCGGAAAATCAAAAATAAATAGGAGAGAGATAGAAGAACACAACCAGATTTTAATGTGGGAAAATCTTCTCCACGGGGAGTGACCTAGTTCAAAAATCCACTATGTAATGGTTACAAGAATCAAATGCACCAATGTGGTGGTTAACACAATCTTTATATTATGCTTGCCATATATTTTCTCTACTCTCCCTGAGATCTCTCAAATGCAAACATAAAGCTTTGCATTGATGGTAAACAAAATTCTCTCATCTAACCTAGCCTCCACCCCAACTAATGAGTATTTATAGGAGGTTGAAATTTGGGTTAGAGGTATTTTAGGAAAACCCTTCAAATGGGCTTAGCATTGAAGTAGGGCCCAACATGTTGAACCAGTTTATTTAACAATAAGCTAATATGGTTAAAGATTTTAAAATCTAAGAAAGATTCATGTAAATATACATGCATGCATACATGAATATTGGTTTAGAGCTGATATATTATATACTACTGATGTGGATGACAGATTATTTCGTTCTCTTACTGGATCCGTAATGTTCTCAACTTTGGAAGATGGAAAGATTGTAAAAGGTCTCTCTGGTGTTCCAGATGAAGGTCCTGTCTTATTCGTTGGTTACCACAATTTGTTGGGGTTAGAGCTTATCCCAATTGCACATGAATTCTTAAGTCAGAAAGGTATTGCGCTTCGTGGAATAGCCCATCCTGAGCTATTTACAAGGAAATCGGATATTTTTTCTTCTGAGTTTTCTCTCGTTGATTGGGTTAAGGTATTTGGTGGGGTTCCTGTCTCACCAAGCAATCTTTTTAAATTACTTTCAACAAATTCACATGTTCTCCTATATCCTGGTGGTGCACGTGAGGCTCTCCATTACAAGGTTCAATCACAGTTATTTTATGCTATCACCCTTTTTTATGTAATTACATTATTAAAAAAATCCGTAAAATTGATGTTTTTATGTCCTGTTTAATATTTTAGACACATTTGTATGGTTAGTTTTGTGGAAAAGATATCAAAATCTAAATTTTTGTTGGATAAGCTTTTTTATTATTAGGTATCCCCAGTTTTAGGTCTCTGTTTATTATAAAAGCTATGTTGTCTCTTACAGCACATTATCATCTAAATTTATTTCCGGTTCTACATCACTACATTATAAGAGCTGAGAGAGGAGTGATTTATGAAGCACCGACACCTCAAAAATCTTGAGTGTCGTGTTTGACAATTTTCGACACTCTGACACTCTCCGACACTCCAACACGCATTATAGAGAAAAAGGTTCAAAGATTGCATTGCATTGCGTTTTTAATTCCAACTATTAGATTCGTTGGATTACGATTACCATTTTATTGAGTTTAATATAAATATTTGGGATATCTTATGTTTGTTTCCAAAATTGATGAGTATTATAAGTTTATATTCATTTTTTTGTTAAATTATTGAATATTAAATATAATATACACTACATAAATTAAAAATTATTTAATATCAAAACGTGTCCTAACGTGTCGAAATCTAACATTTTTTAGTATTAACGTGTCAGAGTGTCGAAATCTAACATTTTTTAGAATTAATATGTCAGAGTGTCATGTCGTGTCGTGTCACGTGTCCTGTGTCGGTATCAGTGCTACATAGAGAGTGATAATATTACATAGAAAATTGGTAAGGAAGTCAAGACTCAAAATAGCAATTAAATTTCATTTAATTTTTTAGAAACAAGCACACCATGCATAGAACATATAGTAGAGATTATGGGCTTCTACAAATACCTTTTGCACTATTTGGTGATCTCTGGCACTATATGAAAATAAGTCCACACTGCACAGATGCAAGTTTGCACTTATTCTTTTGTTTCTGTTGATTTATCATGTTTGTCAAACTTTGAGATCAGCACTGACTGTGATGTGATGATGATTCTACTTTCTGCTTCCACACTGAATATGCTTCCATAATTGCCAGGGGGAAGAATACAAGTTGATTTGGCCTGAGCATCCGGAATTTGTGAGAATGGCAGCACGATTTGGCGCCACAATTGTGCCATTTGGAGCTGTAGGCGAAGATGATATAGCTGAAGTAGGTTTCTTCTTTCTCTAAAACAGTTTCTTTATTCTCTCTTTTGGGAATAGGTCTTTACCCTTTTAAACCATAATAATTTAGACTGTCCATTCTGCTGTAGTCAGGTGATATATCATTTAATACATAGAATATAGAGACCAGCAAAAAATGAGATGAGAATCCTTGCTCTAGTGATATTAATTTCTTCGTGAGTATGCAATATAGTGCTTGACTGCAGTAGATAGCATTCATTGTTAAAAGTGGAGTTAGGCCGGTTTGTATTGGCTTATCAAAAAAATTCTTTTGATGACTTCCTTATTTTAAAAGTACTTTCTATAAAAGCTATAGCTATTTAGATTTTTGAAAAAATATTTGATTTTGGACTTCTGTTTTTTTAGAAGCTAAGGCTTTGTTTGATTATTGTTTTTTAAAATAATTTTTTAATTTTCAAAACAAAAAAACAAAAAAAATTCGTTTGGTACAACCTGTTTTGTAAAAATTGTTTTGAAAACTGTAACTGTTTTTGTTTTGTTTTTAGAATTAAATTTAGAGAATATGTCTGAGTTGTTTCTATTTTTTGTCTTTGTTTTTAACTTTCAAAAAGAACAAAATATAGAAAACAACTGTTTTCATAACTATTTTACAAAACAGTTTTAAGAACAAAAAAAACTAGAACACAATCAAACAGATCCTAAAATTTTTAGCTTGTGAAAAAAGCAAATTCTTGGCTTTTTTTATGACTTCTGTTTCTAAATTTTTTTAAAAAACAAACATCCAAGTAAATTTTTTTCTTTTATTAAAAGCAGACATCCAAGTAAACTTTTTTCGAGAAGTATTTTTTTTTTCCTTAAAAAAACACAAAAAAAGTCCATTCAAATAGGTTCTCAGTGGCATTAAGTGGGAGGTTTTGACTTTTCAGTAAAACATATTGTAGGTTCTGTTCAATTGTTGTATAGTTGGCAAATTGCCATAGTACATACTTTCAGAATGTGTTCACACACCAAGTTATAGTTAGGAAAGTGGGTTCACTGTGTTTTTTAGGTAATCATCATTCATCTAGCTATTTTCTGATGTTATTTTCATTTCTCGAGCCTGGATAGATCGTAGGAATTTTTATTTTATTTTTTTATAAATTTCTGGTGGAAATGCTCGTTTTGAATGTCTTGATTATGGTTCGAAGAAATATTAAGTTGAAATAATGACCCCAATATTTAATGTCAAACTGCTTGAATTTTACAGATAGTTCTTGACTACCACGACTTGATAAAGATCCCTCTAGTCAACGATTACATCAGATCTATGAATAGTGACTCAGTCAAGTTTAGGTAATTATTCTCCATCTCAAAAGTGTATATTACTTCTTTTGTGATTTATTCAGCAAAACAATGAACAGTAAGAAATTTGGCATACACACACAAGGGTTTTACACATTTTAAAACAAAAAAAAAATATGGCACGCAAAACAAATCTCCATAACATTACACAATCACTTTTCCTACAACATAATAAACATAAAACCCTTACTTCTTTTGTGATTTATTCAGCAAAACAATAGCTAAATATCAAAATATTGGCATATATAGCTAAATATCAAGACTATGTACTTCACATGCAGAAATGAGGCAAGTGGTGAGGTGGCAAGCCAAAATCTCAGTATTCCAGTGCTTCTACCCAAAATACCTGGTCGCTTATACTATCTATTTGGGAAGCCCATAAGAACAAAAGGCATGGAGAAGATGCTAAGAGACAAAGAAAATGCTAAACAACTGTACCAGCAGATTAAGTCTGAAGTTGAAGGCAATATAGATTACTTGATCAAGAAGAGAGAGGAGGATCCATACAGGAATTTAATCGATAGGAAAATATATCAGGCTTTTTATCCTCCTGAATTTGATCATACTCCAGCTTTTAAGCCATGAAAAATGTGTTGACATTAATATAAGACTACATTTTTTTACATTTTTGGAAGCAGATATATATATCATTATAATTAAAAAATGGTGCTTTCTATGTACCCAAAAAAAATATATGGTGCTTTTTTCAAAGTTCAAACTTTGCTGCACTTTGAGCCTTGAATCTTCAACCATGAATCATATGTCTGTGAAGTCAAACACTCGTGACGGAATTGAATTTTTGTTTTTCTCCTCCTTTGATTATTGTTTGCAACCTTTTTCGGGTTTAGAATTAAGGGTTTGCTACCCTTAACTTCTCGTGAAACAAAAACTAATAAGATTTTGCAAGTTTTAATATTTTGATAGAGAAATGGACAATAAAAGAATGAGAAAATAATGAGTGGTTAATAATGTAAATACCTTGTTAATATTTAATGGGTTTTATAAGAGTTATGTTGTAGGAAAAATGTTTATGTTATGTCATAAAGATTCGTTTTGTGTGCCAGAGTTTTTTTTTTGCTGCGGGCCCACAAAATGTTGTGAGTGTGAGAAATTTTTTCTGATCATGTTAAATTATAGATGATAAATCCTATTTAATACGTGTTCTGTCAAGATTATTAGATAACATGTGAAAATAAAATTAGGGTTAATTAGATTATTGTTTTTTTTTTTAAATAAGTTTATTTTTATAGTGGATAAATAAAAAAGAATATATTATTAAATTAAATTACACTTCAATAAACCCTGAAATGAATATTTCATTACTTGTTCATTTATTTATTTGTATAATTGCACCATTAATTTTTTTTTCTACATTTATGTTATCTAGATTCCCTCTGATAATTGGATTTATTCTCTCATTTTAGTTGATTATTTTATATTTTTTAATCTAACGAATTATATCACTCAATTTTCTTTTATAATTTGATTTGATTTTAATGGAGAAAACTAGTACTAAAACACCAATGTTATTCATAACACTCTTGCGAAAAGAGGTCCCTCTAGAGCTTTGGCAGCAAGAGTTCTGTTGAGCAATTGTGAAGTTTTTACCACCCCCCCCCCCCCCCCCCCCCCCAAACACTGCAGCAAGAACATGCTGCATCACATGGCAAGTGCATAAGCTTCTTCATGGTTTTATATCTATTACCTATAAGCTCAGTGTATATCATACCTGGTCAATGTACCCTAACTTAATGACATAGTCTAGATCAGTCATTTATCACTAATATACATTGCCATTTAGGTTTTCTCTGCATTTCCCAATCATGTTGTTGATGATAAGTGTTATATAAATTGTAAGTGTACCTTTATTTTCGTAACAAACTGAGAATAAAGTCAAAGATATGGTCCACATCTTTTCAGCAAGTCTTTCACTAATAGTCAAAAAAATCCTAATAGCCTTTTTTTTGTGCACACCACTAATAACAAGACACATTGGTGGTTAGGGTTTATATATGGTGTGATTTCAGACTTTGGAATCCCTGAGCTCACTCTTAGATATATATAATACATGTGCATGAGAGCTAGAGCTTGGAACACTCACAAGGCACTTACGAATTTCATGACTCATGGACAACTGTAACTCATCTTTGAAGCAAACAAGAATACCGCACTTGATCTAAATGCTTTTGTTGTGTATGAGCGTGATTAGATCACCAAAAATATTTTAGAACTTACACAGATATATTCTATTTGGAACCTGCACATTGAAACGTTCTCTGTATAGCAAACCCAATTAGTCTTCTTTTCAATATACCCTTTTTATTTTTTAACATCATTTGTGCTTCTTCTTTTCCCTTCCAGGACTTGACTTTATATTCTATTTGTTTTAAATTTCTTTCTAGTGCCAGAGCATCGTTTATCTTCTTCAACTTCATCGTCATTTTTTTCAGAGTCTAAAGGCAATGAAGAACAGGAACAAGTCATCATTGCTCCGGTGGTGTAATGTACTTTGTCACAAGAGTTCTTCGTGCAATTCATTGAATAATGTGTCCTCTCATTTTTTTAATATTATATAATTTTTTTTAACATAATAACTATTGATTTGTCATGTAATGATAAATGCATTTTTCATTAGCTTACCAAAATAAATAAGAACGGCTGGCTTAGCTCAGCGGTAAGCTTGCTTGCCGTGGTGTGTCAGGTCGCGGGTTCGAATCAATCTCTCTGCAAAAAAGTTTTCACGAAGTGGGTATTTAAACTATAGCTTTTTACCAAAATAAATAAATGCATTTTTCATTTTTTTTATTTGCTTTTTTACAAGAAAATCGGGTCAAACCAATTCAGGTAGGTCAACAGGTCACCCAGCTTTGATCTGAGCCAATGAGAAAACCTATGAGAAAAAAATACCAAACTGGCCTAGAAATCAGTAAATCACGCACTACTGAACCATTTGGATGTGCTATAGCTGAACATCAGACAATTGAAGTTGTATATAGAATTCAGTTTGTTAAAAAGGATATAAAAAATCACTATCGTTCTCGTAACGCAATAAATAAAGTAAGTAAAATTGTATGAATTACAGATTTACTGCCCATCAATGATCCATGACTTAGGAGTTACGAAAGAGTTAAAGAAGTGAAATAACCGTCAATTTAGGATAGGAAAGTAGCATAGAGTATTATTATTATTTTATTTTTTTTGGTACAGGAGCATAGAGTAGTTATTGTGTATGAAATGACTACAACTCGAAATGGGTTTGCCTTGTAACATGCGAAATGCTACATAGAAATGAGTTCGGGTTTGACTTGTGAATGGGAAGAAGATCTCATTCTCTCTATATTCCTTCTCTTCTTGTCTCACAGTAGAAGTCCAAACCCTACATACATCTCATTCTCTCTTTCACACACATATTTTCAGAATAATATAAATTATTAAAAAATTATATTTTTATATGATATAAAAAATGATTACAAAGTCACAAATTTTATATCATTCTATTTTTTAGTGAAATTAAATAAAAATATAAAAATAATTCTACATACATCTCATTCTATCTCTCACACACATATTTTGAGAATATATAAATTATTAAATATGATATCAAAAATGATTACAAAGTCATGAGTTTAATATCATTCTACTTTTTAGTGAAATTAAATAAAAATATAAAAAGAAAATTAAAATTTGGGCCCGTATAATATTCAGGCTTCAAACATATAATATTCACGCTTCAAGCCCTTATAACTTTTGGGTGAGAGGATATGTTAAAAAAAAACTTTCAACCATCACCTTAAAAGTTGGTTATGCTCACGCCCACTATAGACGTTACGACATGTTTGATATATATAATATAGGATAAAATCTGATAATATAAGACTTGATATAGTATAAACATAATTATACAAAACTTGATTAAATTTTAATATTATCTAACGTTTGGCATGATATTATATAAGATAATATCATTCAATGTTTGGTAATATACTGTATAATATTAGATAGGTTAAAAATATTTTTTTTGTCAAAAATACCTTTTAATAATGAATTTACACAATTTTTCCAAATATATCATATGCTATTATTTTTTATAGAAATATATTGATCACTGTGTCTAACAAATATATTAATTTTTATATATAAAAAAATCTCCAATATTTTTAAAAATTATTTTGAAAAATTATTTTTTATTTTAATATATTAATATTAAACTAAAAAATATATTAATTTTTAAAAATCCCTTCCCCAGACATTGATTAATATACTGGCCATTTTATATTAATCTTATGTATAAAAAGTACCCAAAGATATTATATTATACAAATAGTCCCAACAAATAACTAAAAGATGTCTAACGTATATTATACATCGCACCAAGCACGAACTTAGAGTTAGAGACAAGACAGCCATCCACTCCACTCTGTTTAGCAACTCTGCTTTAAAACTCTCTCTCTCTCTCTCTCTCTCTCTCTCTCGTCTTTGATGCAGATCACTGAATCTTTGCAATGAGTGAATTGGAAAAGTTACTGGTTCTCGTCGTGCTCGGATGCGTGTACTTTGTGGGTCAGTCATTGGCTATTGAAAACTTGTAAACAAACAGGTTTGCTTTTGATTTAGGATTCAAATTCAAACCATTCTCTCTCGTCAATTGCTAAGGATAGACGCATTCATCTGATAATCTTGCTTTTTTTTAACTGGATCAATTAATGTGGTGGTTGTTTGGTAATTACAAATTAGAAACCATGTCAACAAGAGATGAAGCTTAGAATCGAGAAATGGGGTGTGTGATTAGCCGCGAAGTGTCGTCGGGAATAATCTCTGAGGTGAAGGAGGAGAGAAATTTCAGTTCCGAGTCTAATAATAGGAAGGTTGATGGAGTCTCGGAGGAGAAGGTGGTGGTAGAGGTTCAGAATGGTGGAATTGGGAACCAGAAGGAGAAGGGTGGTGGTGATGGTGATGATGGGGTCCAACTTCAGAGAGCTCGAGGAGAAAGAAGAAGATCAAAGGCGAATCCAAGGCTAAGTAATCCGCCAAAGCATTTGAGTGGGGAGCAGGTTGCAGCTGGATGGCCACCCTGGCTCACCGCAGTGTGTGGGGAAGCACTCAGTGGGTGGATTCCGCGAAAGGCTGACACATTCGAGAAAATTGATAAGGTCGGTTTGTGTTTTCCTGTGCCTTTTTTTGTGTGTGTGTGTTAATTTTGGGTGTATGCATTGTGTTTTAACTTGAAATGGAAGAAGGATTTGATGGATAGTGCCATATCTGATTTATTGACCGCTGCTATATATACACTTTCAGATCATAACTTTCACCCATTCATACAAAACATAAATACTCGCTCTGGTTTGTCTCATCAGATCATATCCATCGTAATTTTTTGGTAAAATTAAAGGAATTGAATCTGTGCATTTTTTTAAGTCGGATGAACTTATGTATTGTAGAATGTCACATATTCTCTTCTCATAAATTTCCTTGTTTCCTTTTTACTTTTCCTTTCGTTTTAGATTGGGCAAGGAACTTATAGTAATGTTTACAAAGCTAAAGACACTTTGACGGGTAAAATTGTTGCTCTGAAGAAGGTTCGATTTGACAATTTGGAACCTGAGAGCGTAAAATTCATGGCTAGAGAGATTCTTATTTTGCGGAGGTTGGATCATCCCAATGTTGTAAAGTTGCAAGGTTTAGTTACATCAAGGATGTCTTGTAGTTTGTATTTGGTGTTTGATTACATGGAGCATGATTTAGCTGGACTTGCTGCAAGCCCTGGTATCAGGTTTACAGAGCCTCAGGTTAGACCAGGTTTGCCTTAATAATTTAAGAGTTACTTAGTTATCCTTTGGTAATTGATATACTTTCTTTTTAACCGGTAGTATTTGCTGTCTCCAAATACTGTGCCTTCAATTTCAGGTAAAATGTTACATGCATCAGCTGCTATCAGGACTTGAGCACTGTCATACCCGTAATGTACTTCACCGTGATATTAAAGGATCAAATCTTCTCATTGACAATGAAGGAGTACTTAAGATTGCTGACTTTGGATTGGCATCTTTGTTTGATCCGAACCATAGGCATCCCATGACTAGTCGTGTAGTAACCCTTTGGTATCGGCCTCCTGAGTTGCTTCTTGGTGCCACAGATTATGGTGTAGGCGTAGACCTTTGGAGTGCCGGATGTATCTTAGGAGAGTTATTGGCTGGGAAGCCAATTATGCCTGGTCGTACAGAGGTAACAACTTATATATCTTTTCTTATTGGATTATAGGATTTTTCATTTCCCTGATTTTGTGTCTCAAGTATCTAACATAATTTTATAAATTTCTGTCTTATAGTATGCATTTTTGAGGATTTACTGGAGGTGCTAGTGATTATGTGGATATTAATAGTAATTTTGCTTGAGTTATCTAAATATGCAATGTGGACCAATAGCTACCAAATTAAATTGTCTACTGTGCATACAAATTTAGTCTTCTTTTTGTAAATTTCCCTTTTTAAGTGGTATACTAAATCTTTTGTTTAGTTTTAATATTTCTTGCATAATTCATGGGAATTTCAAATTTGTATAGCGTGGTTTTAAGGATATATAAATCACAATTAGATTTTTTCTAACTCTTCACTTACATAGGTGGAGCAACTGCATAAGATATACAAACTATGCGGTTCACCTTCTGATGAGTATTGGAAGAAGTCAAAGTTGCCTAATGCTACCTTGTTCAAACCTCGAGAGCCATACAAGAGATGCATAAGAGAGGCATTTAAATATTTTCCACTTTCTGCGCTACCCCTTGTTGATAATCTTCTTGCACTTGATCCTGTAGAACGGAAGACTGCCTCAGATGCTTTAAGAAGTGAGGTGGGCTTTTGGAAATTCCTGACTTTGTCGTCATTAAAATGCTGATGTGCTGCTTTCAGATTTGCACTGCCGTGTTATTGATATTATTTCCTAAAAGGTTAAAATGCATACTTGAAGCTTTGTTTTGTGATAAGCCTTATAATTTTCATGGTGTGTAACTTGTTCTGTCAGGCTATATGATCCTTAACAACAATCATAACCAGTAGATCTTCTGATTTTGACAACAAATCTTCTAAGATCTTGGTTCTTCAGCTTCTTGGCTTGATATCTTATAATAACAATGTGCTTAAATGTTATAACCTGCTGCTATAGGAGAATATCCCATCAAATCTTGAATGTAGTCTTGGAGGTGATGTTCCTCTCTTAAGCTGTGTTTATCTTAACTATATGAATCCCATCTTGGAATTGGTTCAACAGTTTCCTTTGTCGTGTTTCCTTTGGATTTAAAATTAAATAAATCCTACATGGAATGGATTACTTGTTTTAAATGGTCATGAACATGATAATATATTAATATATGTTGACAGTCCCAAGTCGATTTAATTTACTTGTATGTGTATGACTATAAGAAATTAACTTGGATGGTTACCCTTGTCGAGTTTGGATGCTCTTTTTTAAGTCAAACCCATATACATTCACTTTGCTTGTTTGCTCCTACATTTTGCAGTTCTTTACCACAGAACCTTATGCTTGTGATCCTTCTAGTCTTCCAAAATATCCCCCAAGCAAGGAAATGGACGCTAAACGACGCGATGATGAAGTGAGAAGGTATGTCTGCTTTTAAGTTTCCTTTCTGCAAACTAGAAGTATTTGCATATTTTAAAAAATAAAAAATAAAAATGATTGGTAGAGAGAAAGTGGGAGGAATATGAGGATTTGAGGACTAAATGCAGGGTGTTAACCCTGATATTACCTAAACAAATCTATTTAATATTATTTAGATTATTTAATGGCAGTTATAACCTTTTATCATTTAACAAATATGCTCTTCCAAAACACACAAGACACAACATAAACTCTTACGTCTACACACACACACACACAATTTATAGAGATCATTAGAATGAAAAGTTTTTTTGTCCGTTTTGGTATATATCTGCTAGTTATAATTTATCCATCCTATTATATTTGACCATATCTAAGATAGTCTTGTCTACATGAATGTTCAGACTAAGAGCACCAGGCAAAACTCAGGTTGATGGTCCAAAGAAGCATCGTATTCGTGATCGTGCTGTGAAAGCTTTTCCTGCTCCTGAAGCCAATGCCGAACTTCAATCCAATATTGATGTATGTTCAAAAAAATTACTTTATATTAATAATCACAAGTATTTGAGTGATGCTTTGGTTTATGAGATCACTGAATAGATGTGCTTTTAGATTTTTATATCTTCCAAGAATGCTTAATAAAATGAAATGATCGAGACTGAGTTGGAAGGACATTTAGGGTTTGGCAAGTGAACTTTCTTGATCTGTCTCAGGCTACCACGGGTGTATCGGGCAATAGTATAATTTCAACAAGTAGATTATTAAGATTCGGTGCTCCATTTGTTTTAAGAAGTAGAAGCAAACTCTGCCCTTATATTCAAGTATAATGTAGATGATTAATGCGTTCCTTCAAGCATTTGAATTTGTTTCCAGTAATTGAATTTACGGCAAAGCTTTTAGTTATCTTATTTCTAGTAAACTTTTAGTAATTGACTTTAGAGAAAAGTTATACTTACTACCTAATTTTCTTTTAACCGTTATCAATCTAACGGTTGTAATTTATTTAACTAGTAAACTTTTAGTAATTGAGTTTATGGCAAAGCTTTTAGTTATCATTTTCCTACACTTATCTCTTTTCTATCCTGGAGTGCTTACTACTTAACTATCTGCATGTTAGGGGCAGTATCTTTTAATTAGGTTCATGGTTTCTGATAATGGCTTCTTCTTGGTGTTCAACAAATGGTTTCTTTTAGGATACACATGGAGAGGGTCAGAGATCTCTTTAGTAATGGCTCCGTTTTTCTGCTTCTTTAGTTTTTTGTACTTTGTTTAAGGATTTTATTTTATTCTTCCATTTCTTTGTATTGCTACTTTCCTTCTAATAAACTATTTTTCTTTACATTAGAAAAATCTGCCTGATCATGAATTGAGTTAAAAGTAAAGTTGATTAAGTTTGTTGCTAAAATTTCATGTGTAACAGAGAAGACGTCTAATCACTCATGCAAATGCTAAGAGCAAGAGTGAAAAGTTCCCTCCACCACATCAAGATGGACAACTTGGCTTTCCTTTGGGGTCTTCACATCATATTGATCCAGATACTGTTCCTACTGATGTCTCTTTCTCTTCAACCTTATATACATATACAAAGGAACCATTCCAAGCTTGGTCAGGTCCCATTGGTAATGCTGCCGACATTGGAGTTCCGAAGCGGAAGAAACACACCGCTGGTGATGCATTGAATTTATCAAAACCACATAAAGGTGCCTTCAAGGATAAGGTTAAAGGAAAGAAAATCATAGCTTAGATATTTAGTACATTCTTATATAGTCAATTAAATATGTCATGCTGTTTGTCCGCTTCCTGAGTGAAGTATAATTGCTTCTCAGCAAGGGATAAAAATCCCCCCCTTCCCTCAATCTTTACCCCTTCAATTTCTTTCTCATAATCTTTTTTTCTTGGCTTTTATTAAGATAAGGAATTTTTTTTCTGTTCAATCTGATTGTTAGGGTGAGAGGAATTACTATGATGTACATCGCGATTTTTTTCCTTTTAAGGAGGCCCGTCTTAATATCTGAATTTTATTTATGGGGAAAATATTTATCCTTTTAAATGATGCAATTTATATCTTTTCATTCTCACGAAGTGAGATCCACACCTTTATAATTTTTTATCCACTCTCTCTCCTTTATCTATCTTTTTCTCTCACTTAAAATGACATAATTTTACATCTTTTAAAGTTATATACACTTTTCCCTTTATTTGTTAAGAATTGTAATAAATTCTTGAGCTATTTTCTTGTCCTCATTTCTAGAGAGTGAGATAGTTAAGGATGAAAAGCCTGTGAGGGACGAAGCCACCAACGTATCTTGTAATCCTATTAAATCCATCATGTTATAGTTCTTTGAATCTGAATCAGGACTACACGACGGGGTTAACCACAACGACACAAGGAGTATGTTCTCACTGTTGTTCTTGTTGTGCTTCTATACGTATCATCAGTGATTATTCTGTCACTTTGAAATCCGACTTCCACTGCAACGCACAGTGATAACAAAAAACTAACTTTCGGTTTATTGGCTGAACAATCACTATAAAATTAATGGTATATGTTGTTACGACTAATTTTTTTTTTTTTTTTTTTTTTTTTTTTTATGCCTACATATTTCTATCATAATCTTAATTAATTCATTATTTCTCTCTCTTTTTGAGATTTTCATCAAACCATACGGGAGAGGCCTAAGTAAAGTAGGCATTAAAAAAGTTATGTATAATATCCAATTCCAAAATTATTTATATTTAATTTTAGGGAGACATGTCTGTTATGATAAGGGTAAGATATGATATGGGATTAATAAGCTCATATCATGTCATGTGTTTGATAAGCACCTGATTAGTAATATGATTATATTATGTAAAAGGAGAAAAGAAAAATAAAAAATAATGCAATAAATACAAATATATTGGGTAGTGTGAGAATATATTGGGTAGCGTGAAGATATATTGGATATCCAATATTGATATCATATTCTATTGAATCCCAACCTAGCTGCCTCCGTAGGGTAAGAAATCATGTATTAGATAGGATAAAATGAGCCAATAAGATAAGCTAATAATATCCTATTGACCCATCAAACAAGAGATAAAAGTAAGATATGATAAGTTATCCTATCCTATCTTCCTTATCAGATGCTCCAAACAGGCCCTTAGTATCACATAATAAACTGACATTACACGAATTTGACACGACACGAATATATAAACACGAATACGACACGAGTTTTTATTCGTGTCAAAATATTCAACACTGACACGACACAAATTTTTTGCGGGTTGACACGACACGACACAAATAACACGCAAAATAAGGGTCAAAACGGTAATTGACAAAAAAAATTAAAAAGTCGATCGAAATTAAAAAAATTAATAATAAAAAATTAAAAATAAAATAATTTAAAAAAATACGGGTCAACACGAATACGAATACATCAACACGAACACGATATGAATTTTTTATGTGTCATTTTTTCCAACACGAATACGACACGAATTTTTTTACGGGTTAACCCGAACACGAATTTTCGTGTCGTGTCGCGGGTCAACCTGCGTGTCAAAACCTACACTGACACCCCTACGTGCCAGCCAAGATTATTAAATATAACAATGAAGCTTTATTTTAATTTATTTAAAATAAATATATTTAGTAAAAATTATATCCTAAAGACTAAGTAGCTTTAATTGATATGGAAAAATTTAAAGTCGTCCGGAGCTTCATGCTCCTTCCACTTAAAAGATGACAATTGGAGGAAAAAAATCTCTCTCTCTCCACTAATTTGGAGGGGAGCACAAAATTAAAGCTCCATTGGTATCCACATATTTATTAGGTTTATATAAAATATTTTGAGTTTTACTTAATTTATTAACTTGATGTAAACTAAATTATAAGTCTAGTTTAACTTATATTTAGAAATCAAAAGGCCTTGCCTAAATCTTTTAGTAAAAAATAGTTTAAATAAGGTTAGACACCGGTTTCCCATTAGGGTCAGGGAAGACCCCGAATCTCTTTGAGGATTTCTGGAAGGAATTACATATCACCCTTGAGGGGTATGGACCAAACCCTTAGCCAACTATGTCCACCTTTATTGGTGGGAATATATAGTTTTAATATGCCATTCATACACAATCCAAAAATATGATTCATTTTGAAGGAGACAAATTTAGGTTCTTTTAAAAGAGAGATAAACATAAATAAATATGAGTCCCATTGATTACCAAAAAAAACATGAGTCCCAGTCCACTAAAGATATAAGTCTCATTTCTTTGTATTTATTTTTCTCTTAAAAGGACATAAGTATGTGTCGACCCACAATTTTTTCCAATTTTCAGTCTTAAAATTGGTACCAAAACTATACGGTGGAACATAATAGGAATATAGTGTAAAATGTCTCACAGACTACCTAATTATATAATAATACTTTACGGAAGAGATGAAAGGGTAATACTAATATGTTTATGAGGAATAATTTGTTTATAATTTTTTTTATAAATTATATTATATATTGGGTGGAATATAATGTAACCTAATATTTTCTTGGAAGAATAGTTTGTAAATAAAAAATTTGTCAATATAATATAACCCCTTATATTTATACTATTTATAATTATAAAACAGTGTACTTTTATATAAAGAATTAAACACTCTTATTATAATTAAATATTGAGATCACGCTTGTATTATCAGAATAAATACAGAGGCATTCGGGTGCTTTGATTTTAATAAACAGACCACGCATTTATTTTCTTATTTTTCTTTCCGAATTGTATGCTTTGTATCATACATGACAATTTGATCATAAAAAAGATTACTTAATTTTAAATGACATATAAAAAATCCTCTTCAGGACACAAGCACCAGAAAGGAAAAAAAAAAAATTCTATACTGAAAAAAAAAAAAAAGGTTGAAAGAAAAAAGGCACACAACTAGAGAAGGGTCGGTTACCGAAGATAAAAACTGAGGAGTGAGTGAGCACTGAGCAGTGTGGACTGAACGCAACCCAACTGAGACTTTATATTGACACAAAGGGAATTCCTCTCTCCCTCTTTTTTTCTTTTCCTCTTTCTCTTTGTTTCTTAACATTAACAATAGAAGAAGAAGAAGAAGCAGTTACAAATGGATGATGGTGTTAGTGGCAACGTCGATGCCAACAATGCGGCTCAAGCTATCGCCACCGCAATTCACTGGGCATCTCCTCCCGGAGCACGAAAAGCCGCACTCGCTTATCTCGATTCAGTAATCTCTTTTCCTTTTTCTTTTTCCTTTTCTTTTTTTTGTTGCTTTGCGTAGGGAAACTCATTATTCATGTTTTATCAATCCGTTCATCCATCAGATCAGAGGCTATTTCTGCACTTTTTTTGTTGTGAAATTTCATATTCTGTGCTTGCATTTTTTATTGTTTTTTAGAAATAGCTGAAATCTTTATACACAAGAAACCCTAATGAGCATAAACCACGCAACTTATCGCTGTATGTATATTCACTTTGCCGCTGGCAATCCATCACAATCTCACACTAGAGCTAGTCTCTCTGTCAATCAACCGATGGATTTTTTGTTTTTCTGTCTCTCCAAGAAAACAACAACAACAACAGCAACGGCAAAATATGCTTCCATGCACTCTTTAGATATACTTATCTTAGTGACAGACAGTCATAGATTTTGCAGTGTCCGAACTGAGTAGCAGAAATTCCTCTTTAAGCCAGGCTTAGCATACATCTCTTCCAGCTTCTAAAAATTTCCCGCATAGACTTTTATGTAATTTTAGGTTATTTTCATAGTGTCCTCAATTGTGCTGTAAGAATTGAATGCTTCATTTGATTTTTTTTCTAAACTGATTTATTTTTATTTTTTTTTTTGCAATTTAAGATATAATAAAGGATAGACCGAGAAGGTTCTGCGCATAAGTCTTTTTCATCAGGGAAAATAACATAATTGAGTTTACTTGGCAGTTATTTTTATTTTTTGGTTTTTGAAAAAGAAGGCGAACGTGGAGCGGTGGTAAGGTTGCTCCTCTATGACCGAAAGGTCACGTATTCGATTCCAATTCCAGTAAATAGCTTTGCAAAATTGCTAGAGATTTCTCTCACCTCTATCCTTGCAGGTCCGGTTTCACGGGAGTGGTTTATTATATTTTTTTGTTTTGTTTTTGGAAGCAGCTTGTATAGTTTAATATCTTTTCCGTTATCATATTCTTATAGTAATTGCTGTCACATCATTTTAACTATTAACTATTCAATCAATGTTGCTACTTTTTGGTGATTGATAGTCATACTTTATTATTTGACGTCCACCCAAGACTAATCTATTTAAAATCTCTTCAGATCAAGACAGGTGATATACAGACGTTAGCAAATACAGCGTTCCTTCTGGTAAAAAGGAATTGGTCATCTGAAATCCGGTTACATTCTTTTAAAATGCTGCAGGTTCATGTTCATATTTCTGTCACTACTTACTTTTCGAGGGGATTTATCTTGCTTTTACTGATAAGTCTATTTAGTTATTTATCCTTGTGCCTTATATAAAACCATACCTGTATACAGCATTTGGTGCGTTTAAGGTGGGAGGAACTAAGCCCTATAGAGCGCAAGAACTTTGCAAATCTCTCCGTTGATTTGATGTCTGAGATTGCAGATCCTTGTGAAGAGTGGGCTCTTAAAAGCCAGACAGCTGCCCTTGTTGCTGAGGTGTTCAACAGGATGCTTTTCATTTTAATTTTAATTTACATTGCTTCTTTCTCTGTCACAATTGCGGTTTTGCTTTGCATAAACTATATTTGGTTTGGTGGTTCTTTCACAGATAGTTAGAAGAGAGGGTGTTAATCTATGGCAAGAAATGCTTCCATCTTTGGTTTCTCTATCCAGCAAGGGTCCAATACATGTAAATTTCATGTTTCCGTACTTGCATTAATTTTGGTGCTTGAGTTGATTCCATTTCAAAAGATTTAGTAATTTTATTTGTTTATGATTCACAATTACATATCAGGCTGAGTTGGTTTCCATGATGCTGCGGTGGCTTCCTGAGGACATTACGGTTCACAATGAAGACCTAGAAGGTTTATAATGTCTTGAGTTTTCTCACAATGGTGTATGAGCTTGGCTCATGCATGCAAATTGAGTGAAAAATTCGAACTTATTCCAATTTTGTAAATCTGTTTCACTTAGTCAATGGAGAAATATGAATTTTTCTAGTGAAAATTTTGGACATCCAATATTAAATTTTTTTTTCATTACTAAGCAATGCAAGGGGACATGTTAGTATGGCTTGTTTATTACATGTCTTTCTGAAATTTTTTCAGTCTGTCTCAATATTATCTCGCTTGCTACCACAAAAAAAGTGTGTGTTTGGAGAGAGAGAGAGAGAGAGAGAGAGAGAGAGAGAGAGAGGGGAGGACAGGGAATATATGGAAAGAGGAAGATAATTGATGTATGTAATGCGATGCATTAACTTGGTGATTGTTAGGACCCCTGTGTGCATAATATACATATAAACTAGGTTTTATTCAAGGGAAGTACCAAACTTAAAAGCCCCACTCAACACTCACAACATACACCAGCAGAATAGGACTTTAACACTTGTCAATAATGCACATATATATGGTCTTGAGTGACTTCTCTGTTTATGAAATGTCGTATACCCTTCTTACTTACAGTATTGATGTATTCAGGTGATCGCAGAAGGCTACTTTTGCGTGGGCTAACTCAATCATTGCCTGAAATTTTGCCACTATTATACACTGTACATCTCAGAACTAAACCTTGTTACAAGCTCTTTGCTAAGAATTATTGTTAATGTTGTGATGCTTGATGCAGTTACTAGAAAGGCACTTTTCAGCTGCATTAAATGAAGCTGGTAGAAAAGAGATGGACATTGCCAAACTGCATGCTGCAACTGTAACAGCCACTTTAAATGCAGTAAATGCATATGCTGAGTGGGCTCCATTATCCGATCTCGCTAATTCTGGCATCATTAATGGGTGTGTATTTTTCTCCTTTATTATAGCACAATGCAATAGCCTTGGTATATAATCGTGCACTGGTTTTCTCTTTCTTCCTGCCATGTCTTTCATTCAACTCCGAACAGTTGCGGTTTCCTACTTTCTGCTCCAGATTTCCGTCTTCATGCTTGTGAGTTTTTCAAACTTGTCTCCCCAAGGTATGCATTATACTTCTGTAATGATTGATACATTCTAATAATATTATCTTTTCATTTTCATTGATCAATAATACGATGGATTACTCTGAATTGTGATTGTAGGAAGAGACCCGCTGATGCAACTTCTTCGGAATTTGACCAAGCTATGAGCAGCATCTTTCAAATATTGATGAAAATATCTAGAGAATTTTTGTACAGATCTGGTTCTGGTCCCGGGTCTATAGATGAGGGTGAATATGAATTTGCTGAATATATATGTGAAAGTATGATGTCACTGGGTTCTTCTAACTTGCCAAGTATTGCTGGAGATAGCACCATACTTCCTGTTTACCTAGAACTGGTAATTAGTTATATAGTAACACTGTAACATTTAAGCAGCTTGTTGAACGGAAGACTTCTCTTAAGATAACATATATTAGTTGTGGTTTTGGTTTCTCTTTGCCAATTTTTTCATAATTTCTTCTTTCAATTTACTACTATTTTACATGAACATGTGTTTGTCTTGAATTTTACTTTACCCCATTCATTTTCTCTTTTATTTCTCTCCAGATGCTGGGATTTTTCCAACATTTCAAGTTTGCAATTCATTTTCAATCCCTGCACTTCTGGCTGGTATGTTGGAATGTTGTGCAAAAGTACTATCTGGTGGTTTTCCTAGTCAATACTGTGTATCAAATGGTCATATCTCCCATTTCTTGCCTCAAATGTTTACTTGCAGGCGTTAATGAGGGATTTAATGTCAAAGCCAAAAGTTTCCACACATTCAGCTGCTGAGAGTTCAGCTTTTAGTAGCTCAGGTTCCGGAGAGGTTGAAAATGCTAAGAAAAAGGCTCTAAGCTTTGTGAATGATGATTTTTGTGGTGCAATTTTGGATACAACTTTCCCTCGCATGCTCAAGAGAGAAAAGATTCTGCATGAAACTGCACTTTCTTTAGGGGTATTGGAGTTATGGAGTGATGATTTTGAGGGCAAGGGTGAATTCAGCCAGTATCGTTCTAGGCTGGTATGTCTCTCGTGCATATATGAAGTCAGATAATATTGTCTATCATGTATATGATTCTTTTCCCATCTGTTTATAGGAAATATTTCTGTCATAGAACGTATTGTAAGGAAGTTCCTATTGTTACTGAATTTGTTCATATTTGAAGTTCTACAATAGTACCTGGAAGTTGTGGCTCATTGCTTGCAATGTTCTGTTGATTTTTATAAATCTAAAGGAAACTTTTATTTTGCATTGATTTAGGAGTCTTCTACTGCATAAGATATTAGAACACTTATTGTTTTGAAATATTCCTTAAATGTTGGACATATAGAATTGAAAAGATACAGAGAAAGAAAATTGCGAAAATGAATATTTTGACTTTTTAATCCCAGACCATTCCTGCATGTCAGAGAAAGGATGTGAGAAATATACAGAGAGAGAGGGAGCATATAATAGTTTAAAAGTTTTGCATAAAAAGGCACTCGTAGGTCTAGTATCAGTATACTCAAATATTCTGCCTTGTTATCTTGATCATTTTTTTTCTCTTGTTTACATTCTACTTCTTTTCTTTCATTTTCCTTTTAGTTTTAATTCAAATTAACCTTTTGGAAATATTTTTGACTGATGAATGGTTTCTTAAAACAGTTGGAGCTGATTAAGTTTGTTTCTTCTTACAAACCGCTAATAGCTGCTGCTAAAGTTTCTGAAAAAATTGATACAGACATCAAGAGGCTCTTGATTTCACCAGCGCCAACTCAGGTTTAAATACCTTCTCTTCAGATTTTCAATGTACTGTTACATTGTTGATAATTTAATCTCTAAAATTGTCTGCTCCTCCTCCTCATCATTTCATGCTTATGTGTAATTGTCCGTAATGGGTTCTGCTTTTCTCAATGTAGGACTTAGCTGTGATGGAAAGCATGCAGTTAGCTTTAGAGAATGTTGTGAATACAGTTTTTGATGGATCAAATGATTTTGCCAAGGCAAATGGTGAAGTTCAGTTTGCATTATGTAGAACATTTGAAGGTTATTTTAGTTAACTTTCCTTATTTTTGTTGATTTTAGGTTTGTTTTAGTTGGACCTCCTTAATGATTCTTGTTACTGTGTCTTGAAGGTTTACTTCAACAATTCATTTCCTTGAAATGGACAGAGCCTTCACTTGTAGTAGTACTTGGTCACTATTTGGATGCAATGGGCCCCTTTTTGAAATATTTCCCAGATGCAGTTGGCAGTGTTATCAATAAACTATTTGAACTTCTAACATCCCTTCCCTTCGTAACCAAGGTTCCTTCAACAACCCCTTTTTAGCTTTACTTTTAATTATTGAGAAATTCTCTGGCAGGTTAAAATCTATATATTCTCTTGGTAGGATATGCCTGTGCGACATGCAAGGTTGCAGATTTGTACATCATTTATTCGTATAGCGAAAGCTGCCGACAAAAGCATTTTGCCTCATATGAAGGTACATGCTTTAAACACCAATTGTTGAAAAATTGTAATTAACTGGTCATGCCAAATAAATGGGAACTGACTCTTGTCTACCTGAACCAGACAGTTATATATGGAGAGGAATGACCTTATATATAAAATTTATAGAGAAGGAGAAAGCTAGTTATGCAATTCAACTAACCTTGATCTATTTATGAATTAATCTTATGTAAGCCAGCTTAAAGTGATTATAAGTGTTGTAAATATTGGTGCGTATATGTTGTAATTATTTCTGATTTATTTCCCTTTGTATTGGCTAGATTAGTTTCCCTTATTCTACGTTTGATTTCTCCTGATTATTTCCCTATTTTTAGCCTAAGCCTTAAATTATGAAAGTAATTATTAGGGTTTTCTCCCATTTGGCTTTATATATTGTAGCTGGTTGTACATGACAATTGATAAAATAATATTTAATATTTTCCCTTATTTCAACTATAAGAAATAAGCTATAAAACGGTTCATGCTGCATTAGCTATGGTATCTTTGATATCTCTAGTTATTTTGATGTGTCAAAGCAACAATGGCTATAAAACTATGGGTTTCGAAAAGTCTGGTCAGCCCCCTGCCACTGCCAGCCAGATGCAGATTCGTCGGTGGAGGCAGATGGATCTTTAGCAGTGAACTCACGCACTAGGTTGCCTTCCCTAGAACTGCGAGACCCAGCTCCTTGTCTGACAGTTGATGGGAGAATGGGAGACAAGGGGCAATTAGAGATGGCTGCTGCCACCAGGAGCATCATGAATGGGAAGGAGAAAGAGGAAAGGGCACATGAGAATTACAAAAATTGGGATGCTGTCTTGACATAATGGGCCAAGCCCAAAAGGAACATATAGAAGTCTTTGGAACAAGAAAAGTTGGATTATGTATTAAAAAGAAAATAATTCTCATCTGGAACCAACTCACTAAGACAAATAGAAGGGACATTGGGCCGTAGCCCAATTCGCAAAGTGGCAATTCCAGCTTGGGTGAAGTTAACGGGCAGCAAAACTCATTGAAAAACACATGGGTGAAGAGGGTCTAGTTTATGATGCAAACTATGTTACTGGAAGTGGTGTTAAAAGGAGACCGTGTATTCAATGAACACTACCAAAGTATTCCTTTTCCTTTCCTTTTCTATTTTCCTCATCTCTCTCTCTCAAAATTCAGAAGCCATTTATGTGTTCATAACAACAGAGCTGCTGCCAGATTTGGTGTACAATGAGAATGTGATTCACTGTCATTCTGGAATAGGTTTACTGATGAAGCCATGTTCTGGATCTCATGCTCTAGATACCATGAAAGAATCGATCATGAGGAGGGAAAATGACAAAGAGAATTCTCTGAAGTTTGAATGAATTATTTCCATTCTGATGAACTCAGACATGAGTTCTTACACTTATAGGAGCCTAATCTTTTATTTATAGTAACCGACTTCGAACTGATTATAACAGCTGTAATTTTATAATAAACTTGTCTTACAAGCTAAAAGTAACAGAGGCTAGTTATCAGTTTCTCTATCAGAGATTGCTTCACACGAGCACATCTCTAATAGATATTAATTTGACCTAATTTTAAAAATTTAGATTTATTGTGGCCAGAAGTTGACTTTTAGTTCGACAAGAAAGCCAAGAGTTCATTAATCATAATATATTTTTGCATATTAACATTCTTTGTTGTGCTTATTTGAAATAATCTGTATAAAAGTTTGGCTTCAAATTATTTGTATGAGCACTTACATGCACAGAGTATATAAGAGAAATTAAGGTTATATCTGAAAAAAGGTTCTCCTGTCCATTATTTTTACATACAACACAGATACTGCTCAATTCTTACTAAATGTATCTCGAAGGCTATTATCTACTATGAGCTATACTGCTATTGATATTTATATGTTAGTATCAGCCCACTGTTGCAATGTTTGTCAGGAAACATCAATGGCTCATTAATTTTGATCTCTCTACCTAGAGAGGAACCATTATACCAAGAACTCTTCATTCTTCATTCCTTGAGTCATTATACTTTTAGAATTGATTTAGCTTTGTTTTCTCCAGTCTGGGATTCATCTTTGGACACTTCATATATGTTCAAGTTGAAAGTGCCCCAATCCCAAAGCCCAGAGTATTGTTTGGGAGGAGATAGTTTTCATTTACTTTTACAATTTTATATAGGGCATTGCTGATACCATGGCATGTTTGCAAAGGGAGGGTCGTTTGCATAGGGGAGAGCATAATATTCTAGGCGAAGCTTTTCTTGTTATGGCTTCTTCTGCTGGGTAATGTTCAAACAGAACAGATGATTCTGTTAATTTTATTTTACATTTTGGTTATATACCCTGTTAATATGATTTAACCTTTTCTTACTTGTTATTGCTTAATTTGACACAGGATTCAACAGCAGCAAGAAGTTTTGGCGTGGTTACTAGAACCTTTGAGCCAAGAATGGACTCAATTGGAGTGGCAGGATAAATATTTGTCTGATCCACACGGTTTGGTTCTGTTATGCTCAGAAACGTCAGTTATGTGGTCAATTTTTCACACCGTGACATTCTTTGAGAGGGCACTTAAGAGGAGTGGGTTGAAGAAAGCTAATTGGAATTCAGAAAACAGCTTGACACCAAATTCAACACCTTTAAATCCAATGGCCCCTCATGTATCATGGATGCTGACTCCTCTCTTGAAAGTATGTATACTTCCCTTAAGAGGCTGGCCATGTTGCGTTTCGTCTAGTATTTTACAACAAAATAGTCACTATACTTTTGATCTTTTTCTTTAAGTACTTTCTATTAAAAAGTGTGGCATGTTCTTAATTTCCAGCTACTTCGCGGTATACATTCCCTTTGGTCTCCATCTATAAGTCAATCTTTACCTGGAGAGATCAAAGCTGCAATGACCATGAGTGATGTTGAGAAGTTCAGTCTTCTTGGGGAAGGGAACCTAAAATTGCCGAAGGGCTCATCGACTTTCCCGGATGGATCTAATGTTGACATAAGTAAGGAAGGATATGCCGAACCAATTGAATCAGATATACGAAATTGGTTGAAAGGCATCAGAGACAGTGGGTAAGTATACATATCCAATTTTTATCATTCATGTATAATTTCAAATCTGTTGTCCCAAATACGATTGGTGACGCCTACAATCTTGTTTTTGCACCAAACCTCTGAAAAGGACCAAATAAACTTCCTGTTAAAAGGAAGAAAATTTGGTATCAAGGACATCTTTATTGTTCTTTATGTACATTTCCATTTCATTACTAAATCCTTGGTTTATATGGATAGATATAATGTATTGGGCTTGTCAACAACCATTGGGGATTCATTTTTCAAATACTTGGATGTGCACTCTGTTGCTGTTGCCCTAATGGAGAATATACAGTCAATGGAGTTCAGGCATATGAGGCAGCTTGTTCATTCCACTTTGATTCCGTTGGTAAAACATTGTCCTTTGGATATGTGGGAGATTTGGCTGGAAAAGCTTCTACACCCATTATTTGTCCATGCTCAACAATCTCTCAACTGTTCATGGTCAAGTCTTCTACAAGATGGTAGAGCAAAGGTTCCAGATGTTTGTGGCGTTCTTAGTGGATCAGACTTGAAAGTGGAAGTGATGGAGGAAAAGCTCCTGAGGGATCTCACACGTGAGATGTGTTCACTCCTCTCTGTCATTGCTTCGCCTCCTCTTAATATTGGACTCCCTTCTTTGGAACAGTCTGGGCATGTTTTTCGTTTAGACATGTCTTCTCTGAAAAGCTTGGATACAGTTGCATCATGCTCTATGGTTGGGTATGCTTTCTAATTGTTATGGAATCCGTTTCATCTTATATGTGATCTTCTTTCGTATTTTGTAACTATAGTTTATGAGCTTCTTTTTTTCTCATAAGTCTTATATGTGACAGTTTCCTTCTAAAGCATGAAGGCCTGGCCCTTCCAACACTACGTATGTGCTTAGAAGCTTTTACATGGACAGATGGTGATGCTGTGACAAAAATTTCTTCTTATTGCTCTGTGTTGGTAGTTCTTTCAATTGTAACAAATCATACGGAACTTGTAGAATATGTTTGTAGAGATCTTTTTGCTTCCATCATTCAAGGTTTAGCCCTTGAATCAAATGCAATGATCAGTGCTGATCTAGTTGCCATCTGCCGTGAAATATTTGTATATCTTTGTGATCGACACCAAGCTCCCAGGCAGGTTAGTTGTTTTCTTTCTTTCTTTCCCTTTTTTCAATATTTTTTTTTTTTGGAGAGAAAAAGAGAGAAGGGGGGGGGGGGGGTGTTGACTTAGTTTTTTTTTTCTCTTATTGCATTGAAGAGGATTTGCTATTGAGTAATATGTTTTTTTTACTCTTTTTTAGGTTTTGCTGTCTCTTCCCTCTATTACCCCTCATGATTTACTTGCTTTTGAGGAGTCTTTAACGAAAACATCCAGTCCAAGGGAACAAAAGCAGCTCATGAAAAGCTTGCTTCTATTAGCAACCGATAACAAATTAAAAGCACTTGCAGCTCAGAAAAGTGTAAACATCATTACAAATGTTTCAAGTAAGCAATAACTTCTATACTTTTCCTATTTTACTCCAACTTTTGGAAAGTATTGTTTGGCATATGGGCAGTTGAATTGATGAAGTGTTTTAGACTGTAAAAGCTGCTCAATTTTTGGTAGTAATTGTGTGAAAACATAAATAAAACTTGAGGATTCCGATCAATGTAGTAGTTTTCCCTATACTGTTATGCTTCTCAACTATGTTATTAGGATATATCTATTTTGCTGGTAATAATTCAAATTTGTTAACCTCTGATGTTTCTGCTGTCAGTGAGACCACGCCACTCAGCCAATGCTTCAGAGTCCAAAGCCAGTGAAGGAGATGTTGTCGGGTTGGCAGCCTTCATGTGATATTATTCTGTGCTCAGGGAAGGTTTTGTGTACAGGAGTGACCTCATACTGAAAAGATTTTATTTGCTAACTCGGGGTGCGAGAACATTTCTTCCCCTGCAACCTTTACAAAATGAGAAATGGAGTGGGAGTACAATATTTTATGTCCTTCCTTGGTTCCTCTTTTTCCTCTTAGCAACATGTGAATCGGATTTATTGTATGCAGAGGTTCTTTCTTTATTTGTAGTATATATATAGTTCTCTGCAGCATAACAGAACCACAATTGGCAGTTATTGCAGGCTTTTTTTCTTTTTTAATCTCAAGTACTTTATTTAGACTGTTCTTTTAATTTTTGCGAGAACTCGAAAGTTCGGCTGTGATTATAACTTATTTGCTTTTTTAACCCCGTTTTTTAGACATAAATACTAAAATTTTATGTTGCAAATAGCAACATATTAAGAGAGATTTAAATATAGAAAAACCTGTTGAAAGCTTTTCAGCAATTTTAAGCTAGAAGGAAAGGAACTGGTAACAGTTAAGAGTGGGAATGCTTATAAGATCTTAAGTAAAATCGGAAGGGAATTAGAAAATCGTAAAATGTAAAATAGTAATGTAAAAAAATTGTAAAATATTGTAAAAGTCTTTGGAATATTAGTAAAATTATTTTGATGAAAAATAATCGTAAAATCATAACGATAAATGGAGATTTTAACAACAATGTAATATCAAATTAGAAGCGTAATTGAGTACAACAGATTGCAAGTAAAATTTATTTATAAAACTTGCTGAAATTGGTCTGGCATTTGAACTTGTCAATTTGTAGGATCGAGAATTGTAGTGTGATTAAGACTTAAAAAAAAAATGAGATTTTCAAAATCAAAATGGATATATTTTCTTTTGTTCGAAGGAAAAATAAATAGCAGGTGTTTTTGAAGCATTATTATTTATTTTTTTAACTCGTGACGAATGTGTTTCGTTGTAACCAACTAACCATCAAATATCTTTCGATGAGATTTGAACTTAATCAAGCTTAAAGGGAACTGGATCACCATATTTCATTCAAAGAATCTTCTTTATGAAATTTCTAAAATTATAACAATTAAGGAACAACCTTCGGCTGGAAGGAAAGTCTATGCAATGAGAATGAGATGCACAAAAGCAAAGAGGGCTGGTTTACTGACAGAAGCTGGTTTGAATGTTAGGTTGAATTGAAGTGGAAGATTAGTTGGGAGGAGTGTGAACGTGAACAGCTAGATATATAGATTGCTTCTAGGCTAAGGCATATTCCCGTGGTGTCCTATAAATTTCCAAAGGAACTGAGCAATCCTTCCTCAGTTTCATTTTCATTTTCATATACATCTCTTTTAGGCATTGCCAAAGGTTCGGTTCAAAAAAGCTATAGGCTTATAAAATGGGACCCGGCGGTCCAGGTCCAGGAGGCCCCCCTGGTTGGGGTCCACCAGGCCCACCAGGCCCAGGATTCTTCGGTGGGTTTTGCGATGTCATTAGTTCTTGGTAAGTAAACTTGGATCTTGCTATCGGGTATAGAGTATCCATATTATTCGCATAGGATAATTGCATACTTCTTAGTTCTTATTATAAGCACTAAAACCATTTTTTTTTTAAATAGAAAATTGAAAAATATAAGAATGATAAAGAGAGTAGAGAGAGATTGGTTAAACATAGAAGAAATAGGTGAAAGAAAAGTAGATAAAGAAAATTTGTTGTTCTAACGTTGGTAAGTTATTTATTTTTAAAAAATGATAATCAGTGAAATCATGTTTTTTTGGATTTAATGTTTCTAAAGTGAATGTAGATAAGTTATTTACATTAGCTCCCAAAACGACGTTGTTTTGGGTTGAAAAATTAAAAAAATATAATGAAAAAAACTATTATAACACTGATAATCAGTGAAATAGAAAAAGCGAACACATGTTTTTCACACAAAATTAATTAGAAGATAATAGTATGAAATGGTCAAGGATTATTTTTAGACTGGTGATTTGTTAAGTAATGCGGGTTAGGGTTTTAATGTGTTTCCTTACATTGGATATTCATACAAATCAACAAATGAAAAGAAAAAAAAAAGTGTTTGAGGAAATATATTTACATTTTTTTCCATTTAATTAATTATTTGCCATAAAGCTAATAATTTTTTCCTTCCATGGATAATGGACAGTCTGAACTTTTTGTGCTGTTGCTGGCTGCTACAAGATTGCTTTGGGGGTCCATTTGGTCCACCTGGGCCTCCTGGACCACTTGGGCCTCCCGGTCCACCTGGGCCTCCATGAGTTTCCCAAGTTGCCACTGTTCTCCTTCTATTATGATTTATGCTATATGTAATGTAATAATTGATCACAGCTCTGTTATGAAAGCATTTTTGTTTGATGTAATAACATAATCTTGACACACTTGAATTATCTGATGATGATATATTGTTGGCATAAAGTACAAATGAACATTTAAATAAAAATAACGATCCCCTACTTGTTGAATTGACATTTCAAACAAATATAATCGTCCATCAAATTTTAATGATTTTCCATATCAAATTGCAATATACCACGATCCTTGCAATTCTATCGAACTGCAACAAAGGAAAATCCCATCTATTGGGTTTAAAACTTTTGGTCTCCGACAGTACAACTTCACGTACAAAATTTGTAACCAAAACCTAAGCATTTGAACCAAAGATAATTTTGAATGGTTTAAAAGTTTGATCCAAAGCAGGTGTAGCCAAAGTTTCTACAAGTTCGATCTGGGTATATTAATCTCTAGCGTCGGTAGAATATTTTTACATTGCAATATTCTCTAGCGAAAGTTTCTACTAATTAATCAGACGACTAAACAAACTTCAATTGGGAAATATCAGCCAATAATCATATGTAGCACTCACACAACTCGAATATAGGAGAGGTATACATAATAATTTTGCATAGTTCACAATTTTTTGCCAAATATATGAATGAAAAGTAAGTAGAACGGGTTCAAATGTTCAACCACCAAGCTTAACCCATAACGGTGTGGGGAAAGACTGAAGGACACAATAGAACAAGTAACCTCAAGAGTTTAGATTATTTCCTATAAAGAATCTATAAAATGTCTTAGAGGTCAAGTTTATTCAATCGCGGATTATATGGCCTAACCTGTGTATTACAACCCCTGAATTGGAAGCGACTAAAGTAAGGTTTCTTTAGTCAGTAACTAAACCGTCCTGTTAAAAACCACTCTACTCCTTGTTTAACCAGACTAACGTGGTCTTTTTTGGACCACAATTTTAATTAAATTAATCCACTTTAAATTTTTTGAGCCCGGGCCAGGAAGTTTTACATGTATTTATTTATATATAATGAACTTTATTTAGTTCAAGAAAAAATAAAAAATATCATAAAAAAATATATTTATATTGGAAAATGATCCGTTTATAAATTTTTTTTGTTAGTTCATATCATAAAAATTTTTTGCAAATTATACTATATACTCGTCGCGGAAGTACATAGTGTTACCTAGTGTATTTCCACGAGTACATAGTGTAGTTTGTAAGAGTTTATAAACAAAAAAATTGTAAATATAATCCCCCTATTTAAATTATATTAAATATAGAGCACCAGTACCAAGAAGAATTATAATTTCATTAAATATATTTTTTATACAAATGGAAATTGAACACATAACCTAATACAATTTATCTAAATCTCTTACCAAAAATATTTTAAGTTTTAGATATGGCAAAATACAAATTGTAGCTCGGGACAAATTATAATTTTAATCCGGACCGAATTATAATTAATTATATAATTATATAGAATGAGTATAATTTGTTAAAATTTAGTCCGGGCCGAGGTCACACCTAGGATGTACCTGGCTCCGCCACTGCCGACTAGCGAGTGTGAGGTGGAAGCAATTCTTATACGCAACCGTACCCTTACATAAACCGCATGTTAATCAAAATATAATTTTTCAAGTCTCATCCAAACACCTATGCCAAAGTCGGGAAAAACTTTCATCAATGAAATGAAAGCTTCATATACAAGTATGACTTCCCTGACATAGGAAGTCATCTTAAACCAGTTCTGATGTACCTTCTCATTCTATAATCTTTTCTCTGTATTGACATATGAAATTAAATACACCTCTCAAATATCAAATAGTAATTCTTCGAAAGTTTTTATCAGTTTGCATCCATAGATTCTGTTACGAGAAGGGTGTCTACAGAGAAAGGCAGCACTCAAGTAGGCTAAAGGACTATATAGCTTAGGGTTACTTGTTATATCACCTGTTATATGAGTTGCAGTTAGATGTATGACGTGGAATGCAGTTAGAGATATATGTGTTACATAGTCTTAAACAGTGATATAAAGAGACAGATGTATGCCAAAAAAAAAAAAAAATCTTAATAATAAACTTGTTGGTTGTTCTTTGTTATCTATCATTTCCTCTCTCTGTTAGGTTGATACCTAACAGATTCCTGACAGATCTGTACGCGACCAAGACCTTACTCTTAATTACCCAAATGGATTTAAACTCCAAATCAGTAGTGGTCCTCTAACTGGCTTCTGCTTTGCATGAATCAATCACCCTTTGTTTTCTCTCATTTTCATTTGATTGTGATAGCTAGAAGCCAGTAATTTGGTTATTGGCAATAAAAAGGCCAAATATAGCTGTCATTGTGACTCATTACTAATGTTATCCTTGTTTGGGTTATAATGAAAGCATGATGTAAAAATAAATTAAACAAGGAGATGAGAAAGAAAGAACCAGATTTCTTCTATCCGTCCAAGATTTTCCCACCGGCTAGAATCATTTAATACGTGTACAAGCATTAAATAAGCCAAGGATATAAATAGTAAAGCATTTAAAAGAACCAAAGGAACTCATAAATAATGGAACTTATACTTTTAATTTCTTTGTTGTTGACTTTTTGGTTGGAGCGCAGAAGAACGGTAGTTCATATTGAGATAAGAAACGCCATCTGCCAGAAAATCTTTTACTTACTAGTCCTACTTTAGTCGGTGTTAGAACCTTCCGGAGTAATTAGTTATCCAAGTTCATAATTATTATAAATGTTGGAATTGGAAGAGGCTAGAAATCACATTCACAGTGAAGTGAAGAAAGAAAAGTAAAAATAGAGGACTGAAAGAAATGCCTCCACCTTGGGGTCCACCGCCAGGCCCTCCTGGCGGTATATGCAGCTGTATATGTAACCTTCTATCTTCCTGGTGAGTTCTACGTGATCCTTTTTATTATAGTTTTACTGTTTGGTGTTTTGTGAATCACAAAAAGTGGGAAATTTGCAGCATCTTTGTTTTGGGATCAAAAAATTTTAGTATCAACTTTACCATCATATTGATCAAACAGAGAGAATGTTAAAAAGTTTTTGAAGAGAGAGACATTTGTTTCACATATACTAATCCTTTTTGACTCAAACCCTTATTTGATGGTAGTTTGTATTGTCTCTGCTGCTGCTGTCTTCTGGAGAGCTGTTGTGGCCCATTGTTTGGTGGGCCTCCTCCCCCTGGGCCTGGTTTCTGATCATCGATTTAACCTTGTGCAAATGAGTTCCACGAGTAGCGGGTGACGATGGAGGAAATAAAAAGCATCAGCCTGTGTGTTGGGTTGTTTACTGGCAACCCTTTGTGGTTTCTGCTCCATTTGCTTTTTGGGAGTTTTAAGATACTAGGGACTGTGAATAACAAGGTCGCTTCCAGCTACTTCTGATGTTTGGGTTCAGTTTCGCAAAGCATTCCACCAAATGTAATTTAGGTCTTCAATGTTTTTAATACAAAGGTTGAACGTGGAAAGTATAACAGCTTGATGAGCTGGCGTGTGAACGAAATGTAGAATATCTTAGAGCTAAAAAATCAGGAAATTTAACAGCGCCAATACAATAAAGCTGCTTGCTATATGCAAAGAGAAATCGCAATGTTATATACTTGTATCAATATGTACACATTAGGCACGTCATCAAATCACAAGGCCGCTGCAAAAAGCAGGTTATACATATGATCATTTAATTTAAGCATCAAATAATGTTATAAATAGAATTTGTAACCAGAAAATTACTCATTTAATGTTGAATAACGAAATCGGAGTTCTTTTACATTTAACCCTAATAATAATGACTATAGTTCGCTTGAGCATTTCAACAGCCAGAGTCTATTAGTGATTAAGGTGTCAAAGTAAAAATTTGAGACATTCATGACACTTGACCTGTTGTGTAGATAAAATTGACAGATAAGTGGACATACATTGTAACAAACTTGAGACTTTGCGTTCTTCGGAAGCCTTCAATTTTCATTAGATTCTATTCCTCCACAACATGATATACAAAGAAACATGTCAAAATAGCTCCCCAGTTAAATTCCCGCATAGATGAATGCACAAAAATCCCTTTTAAGTTCCCCAGATGAAAGAACCAGGAAAAATCCCTTTTAAGTTCCCCAGAGAAAAGAACCGGGAAAAAGATAGGAGTATCTAGCATCGCGAAATCCTTTCTATTCTTCCTCCTCATCTTCTTCGGGTGCCTCTTTTAACCACTGCAAACAAGAAATGATAAAAAAAAGGCTTACATGAAAAAGTAATGCATCTCATACGATAGTTGTGAAATCGCAAGTTACAACATAGTTTTACAAGTGTAAAAAAAATACATAAGGATACTCACTTGAATTAATTTTTGGGCCTGCATAACAAAAACTTTATCTGACTCGTCTGCGTCTTTTTTCTCATCTTCCCAACTCAAAATAGCATCTTCTTCTACAATATCTTCATTATACATGTAGTGCAAAATCTGAATGCAATTAAGAAGTCATGACAAAAGGAGGGAAAGAAAATCAAATGCAGCGTGAGAATGTGAAACTATTCACTCCAATTATGTTACACGGAATAAGCATATGAGCAACGGGAAAAGGCTACGATTAAGAACTGTCCAAATCTTAATGTCACAAAAGAACTGTGCTGCTGCCAACAAAGTTAGATACCCAAGATTTAGAGCATGAGAACTTGCAGGAACCTTACTTTTGTGATAAAATCCATTTCATAACATTGTTTACTTACTGGCTTCAGACAGAACGACAGTGCATAAAATGCCATTGATCTTAAAAGTAATTTCTATTTGACCAAAGGATATAACATTATTTAAAGTTGAGTCAGCTGGTATAGGTTTCCTAATGTGCATAAAAACATTGACAAGTCTAGCTTATGAAAGATATAAAAATACGTTTAATCATTATGAAATATATACAGCTAAGTTTATAGTTCAATGCATCTTTCGGATGTGCATACTAACAGAATGAAGACACATCAATAAGTCTAACTAGAGAGAGATAAGCATACCTTTGTGAACAATGGAGCAAACTCCTTAGCAGATTCCAAACACATTTCTTCAAATTTCAGTATTACTTCAATCTGGAGTAAAAAAATTGAGCAGAGGGCAGACCATTAAGTAATGGAAATCAAATAGCGAAGCATCGAGTAAATGGCCACAATGTATATGAACAAATATATTATTGACCACAATGTATTTGAAAACAAATATATTATTGACAGAAATATTAGAGAATTCATAACCATATTTCAAAAGTTAACGATCTTATGTAACAACTCAAAGTTCATTGAACTACTAAAGTGCTATCATGTTTCACACAACCAAAGATCATTTTGCTTTCTCTTTTTCTTTCCCTGATAAGTAATAGCTTTTAAAGACCACTGCAATGTAACTATCAGATGAAATAGAGGCCAAGCTCAAAGAATGCTCAACAGAGAATCCAAACGTTAATTTTATTGACACTTCCAGAGAAATCCCCACTTCAGCACAGAGAACTTACAGCCTATGCTCCAAAACAAGTTACAGGATTAAATCATTAACAAAAAAACAACGTGCACCCCAAATGTAGACATTTAATTAGTATGAGAACAAGGTAACAATACTTGAGTCTAGTACTCCAGCCAACATGCAGCAAAAAAGCAGCATTGCATGTTTAATTTTGTGAAAGATAGTCTTCTCTTTAAGCCTTATAAATGGATTTGGATGATGATGAAATCACAAGCAAAAAATGAACATTCTCCAAAAGGCTTCATACAAAAATAAAAATAATGCAAGATAATCAGTAATCTTCTAATAGTTAAAAAACACCACACAAGTGAAAATGAATAACTTCAACAAGTAAAGGGGAAAGAATCGACAGATGCACCTGCTCATCCATGTCAATCAGATAGGATGTAAGAGCCTTTTTCCATTTTTTAAGTACAACCTGGACATTCTGAATCAAGCTATCTGAAAAAATTCATCCCAAACAATAATAAAGTCTGTAAGCAACCATTGTGAGTACCCCAAAAAAAAAAAAAAAAAAAAAAACCACGTATAACTAGTTAATCCCCTTTACAAAGTGATAAAAAGTAAAATCAGATGAGCAAGTGCCCCCAAGTATTACCCCACTAGGAGTCAGCTGCATGGTTCAACAAAAACTATTGGGCTCTATCAAAAACCAAAACTTCAGTAAAACCATCCAGCATATTCTTTTTCAATGACTTCTCCTAATATTTTCTTAGGTCTTCCTCTACCCTTTTAATTGCATTGTCTTCCATTTGACCCACTTTTCTTACTGGAGCCTCCAGTTGATTCCTTTGTCCTGATCATTTTTCAAATTTTGTTATTGTTAGTTGGCACCTCTGACAAGGCCAAGATGCCAAGTTTTCCAAGTATGTTCATAGCTCTAAACTAAATTCTAGAAGTTATTTTGATAAGGAATGCCTTATAAAGAAAAGAATGGAGAAGATTAAATAGATCAGGTAACAACAGAGAAAGGGGAAAACTCACCAGCTGAACTATGGGGGGTGTCTAAAGCATACTTCATCATTGCATAAAATACAGCTCCAGCACAATCAGCAGTTAGCTTATTGTATGACAACCTAACACATAAATAAAGGCAAAGTTTCTATAAATTAATGCTCGGTGAGTGCATTTTAGAAGTGTCATCATTTAAAACAATCAAATCATATATTGAGAACAACGTTGGCAAAAAATTGCAGAAAGAAGATAGTTCTAAACACATTCCATGAAGATACCATGCCTTCTGGACAAAATGGAGTGCCAATTCTTTAACATATTTAAACAAGAGCAGTTGGAAATTGGATGGTCCAGAGAAAGCACATTTCAGATCTCTTATCAGGGATAATGTACAACAATTAGTCCTAGCATTTGATTCCTCCCCTACAACCTTTCGGTCACAAAGGAGCAGTTTTACCACTGCTCCAGGCTCGCCCTCTTTCCCTCAGCTTTTAAACAAAACTTGAGAAATTCTATACTGCAACAACCAGTGTCTGCCTCCTCTGTTTCCAATTTCTCAATGAATAACATCATAAAAACAACTGAGTAAATGCTTAATTTAAGAAAGCACATGAAAAATTAACATGAGACTGAAAAAGAGGAAAGCAGGAAGCCGAGAGAACGGAAAGTACTTACGAAACACAAGATAGCATATTTAAGAGAACCAATAGAAAGCAAAAAGGAAGTTGGAAACGAAAACTGAAGGAAACTCAAAAGTCTTCATATTATATGATGCAACTGCCAAAGATATGCAAACAACTTCGAAACATAGGTTTACCACATTCTAAAGTATGTGTAACATCCAAAAATATATATAATGTTTATGCTTGAAAATCAGATGAAATGGAACAGGCCTCCTTCAGACTACAATCTACATTCAACTTTAACGAATACAAATAAGTATATACATACTTCAAAGAGTTGACTTCTAAGATCAAATGGTCTACTTGTATGCTTTCATGCACAGCCCTGAGAAAAGTTGCTTCAACCTGCAAATGATGGACTACTTGAAAATTTGATATCCACAACATGCATCTGATACAAGTTGTTTACAGGTCAAAATGCTCACCTCCTTCTCAAAGTAATAAGAGTCGTCTCTAGAGTCTTCATTATCATCATCATCTGAATTGTTAGAATTAGGTTTCAGCTCTCCAGAAGGTGGGAGAATACTGCCATCATGAGTTAACTCCAGATCATCTTCCATGGTTTTCATTGCCTCCAAAATTTTATCTGCAGGAATAGGTGCCACTGAATGCCTCCACTCTTCTTCATGGCCCCCTTCACATTTTGACCAAACATAACCAACCCCACCCACACCTAGCTGATCAATAAAAGAAAGTGTATTAAGAAACAATAAATTCCCTATAAATTGAAATTTTTATCAACCAAATATTAGTGTAACAAAATATAAAAATCTCCATCACAGGAAAGAAGTTTGTCAATGCTCAGAAGAAAGACATTTCTAATATATAGCCTCAATCTATCTACTCATCAAGAAAGGGAAAGGCAGGGATCACATAACAAAATCCACAAAGAGCTGAATTTTAACAATAAACACCCATCCATATGGTAGCTAAAGGCATTCCTCTCCCGTGTAGACTTGTTAATTTAGATGCAACTTGCAACAGTCATAAATTAGTCACCCTCCCTCTCTTTCTCACCAGCAAAGATAACAATAACCCATACTTATTAATCTCGGATAGCGGCGAGTAGCGGCTGACCCTCCAAACCGCTGTAGCGCTATAACGGGTAGCGCTACGACGCTACTGCGCAAAGTGTACCTAAGTGATACACTAAATTGTACTCCACAAATATAAAACTTAAAATATGAAAATGTGACATAAAAAACAAATTTGAAGGATCTCAAACTCAAACATAAATGATTTCAAACATTAAAATTCAAATCATGAGCAAATTGAAGGAAGTCTCAAATAATGTAACACAACAAAATAAAGTGGCAAAATTAGTCAAAATTCAAACTGCCACTGTGAAATGTCAAAATCAAAGAACTTAAGGAACTAATCATAATTGAAATCATGAACATCCAAATCTTCATCTTCACTTTCACTTGTACCTAAGTTGTAAATCTCTTTCTTCTATGACGAGAACACTTTTGCAGAAACTACTGTAGCGGCGCAATAGCGCCGCGATTCAGCCGCAATAGTGGCTGCTACGCTTCGCTTGACCGTCGCGGCGCAGTCTGTGGTGGCAAGCCGCTGCACCGCAACGCAACTCCGCTATAGTGCACTAAAGCGAGGCTATTAACAAGTATGCAATAACAAAACAGAACACAGTTTTAAAATAAGCAGCTGCTGATCATCTGAAGACTTGACAGCTCATCCCAATAGGTGGCAGGAAAAAAAAAATTGTTTGCATTTGAACAAATCACAACACCCATCCAATGTTAATGCAAATAAAATTCTACAACTTGGTGGCTAGAACTAGAAACTTCCATCTCTAAAAAATTACTTAGCAATAATAATTAGATTAACTGCAAGTTTGGAAATCTTAATTATAAACCACTACCCATTAAACCGCGACTAGCAACTAGTGAGAGTAGGGGTAACGACAATCCTTGTACGCAGTCTTACCATTGCATATTTGCAAATAAACTGTTTCTTAGTTTCAAATCCACCGGGGGGGGTAATATTTTTTTAAAAGCGCTCTTAGAAAGCTTTTAAAAAAAATTTGGTTCTAAAATAAGTTAATCAAAACACGCATTAAATATCAAATCATATAAACAATATGGAAATGATAAAATTTGGAAGTGAATGGGTGCATCAATAACCGAAGCCACAAGAGTAACTATTATTAGTGGCTGGTCCTTGTTGGGGAGAACAAACAGGCACTAAAAAAAAGAGTTGTAAGTTGTAACCATGTCAGAATACTTCAAGCTCTAATGTACACCTTAAGTTTTATTTGTCGCCGTGTCCATGCTTCTTAGTTGGTGATAGAGGAGGCAACAGGGGCAGAACCATTTTAACAATTTTCCCTACATACATATATGTTATTTACAGTGGAAGGCCCATAAAAAATTACAAATATTTTATTCCCACACCCCTACCCTCGCAAAAGCTGCAAAGCCTAAAGGTAAGCCATTCACTACTAGTTTGCATGAAAATAAATCATGTATTAAACTTATTCTTCGACTAGCTTGAACCAAGTAACTACTTATTAATATTTACCTAGCAGGAAAAATAAATCATAGAAGAAAATTCTTTTATAAATGTATAATATGAATCAATTAGGTTAAATGAATATAATTTTATTGGTACAAATTGCAACTGAAGCCCAAAATGAAAAGCTAAACAACTAACTATAACTGTATGGGTATGGATACCCCAACAAAATCAGCATGGAGGAGGTGAGGTTCCTAGGGGAAGATCCCATTCCTTCATTAATTAAAAAATAGACATTATCATCTAAGATTTGCAGCCCCCAAGAAATATTTTCTAGATCTGCTCTGAGAAGGCAATTAGGACAGTCTAGTGAGAAAATGGCATGCCTGTTAGGGATAATAGAGTTTGTTAGAGAAGTCTAATATAAAATCATTAACGAAGACCTCACTTACAAGCTTAAGTTGTTGGGTTAAGATGGTTGCATTACATGGTATCAGAGCTTGTGACCAAGTGGTTACGTGTTCGATTCTCGCCCCCCTCATCCTTTTGATAAATATTTAACTATGGAATTTCTTAACAAAGGGTAGGTGGGCCTATGCATTATCCACCCCTCAAGTCCAATGGGCTCTTGTGTGAGGTGGTGTGTTAAAAAAGTCTAATATAAAACCATTAATGTAGACATCACTTACAAGCTTGAGCTTTTAGGCGAGATAGCTGTTTAATAAGAGTACATACTCATGAATTACATAAGCTAATGTTTAGCTGTATTAGATGGTGCAGTACTACTGTACTTCAACCCCTAGAGTGGCTTGGTTACACCCTTGTAACTATTCTGTCATGCCTACGAGGCATTCAGTCTTGCAACAATCAACTGAACATTCAGTTAGTTTAGACCAGGTGCAGCTTGCTCTGCAAGATTGTTGTATTTCAATAAATACCAGTTCTGTATTTCAGAACTCTGGTTTTTAATCAATATCAAGAAATATCTACCTATATTTTCCCTCTCTTTCTCTCTGTTTTTTCCCTTTCTTTGTTTCCCTAGTTTTATTTTGAAGGAACAGCATGAACAACGTTGCAGCAATTGCATTAGCTAGTGCTTACTGCATTGAAGTGTTGATGGTCGTGATGGTTGGCAATATAGTACTGATGATTGAAGCAACACGTTTTAACAAGATTTCACAATGTAGGGTAGAACTGTTGCACATTATTAAACACATTAAGCAATAATGTTTTGAAAAAAAGTAAAAATAAATCCATTAAAATTATTTATCAAACAGGTCCTTGTTTTCATTATTATAGTTGTCAAATAATCTAGTAATTTGATTAAAAAAATCACTGCAAAGCTTAATGTTCATGACCTGCCACGAATAAGTTGAGACATACTCAACAAATGGTGAAAATCACAAATTGAAAAGGCTTCTGGAACAAACCTCCGAAGAAGGGCTAAAATGTGTCTCCAATACTTGGGAAGCAATCTCTACATCTAACTCATCCACTTTGCTGGTGATGGCTGCATATGCAAAAATGGTAATTGAAAGGTTTAACATATGCATTCAACCTATCAATACATATTACAGAGTGATAGAGTCCAACCAGTAAAACAGGGCAGCAAAGGGAAATGAGACACAAATCAACAAAGAAAGTATTTATTTATGGGTTTTCTGGATTTTACAGCAACAATAGCTATGAGAAATTACACAAAAAGCTGAAAAGTAAGTGCAGGGGAATAACTAAAACCACAGAGAAAGAAGGATTACACAGAGAACACCATTACACTGGAGATGAAAAGGAAGACCAAAAAATGATAGTACTAGAGCTTGTTCGAGAGACTCCAGGGAACTCTCCCAAATCAGGATTTCTCTAGCCCAATCTGGTTGCCCGGCCAAGGTTTTTAATGGCACCAATGGTATTGCTAAGACAATTCCCACAGCTCAGCGTTTTATGGTTGTAAGATGAATAATGAAATGACAATAACAACAGACTTTATTGAATTAGAAAGATTTAGGGACAAGCCCTTACACACAACCAACCCAAATACCAAAATTACAACTAAGAAGAAATTAGCACAGACTCCATGAATGCCCACTCATGTTCATCCGCTTACTCATAAATGCATATTTTCCCCTTCCACACTGAACCAACAGTTCAGGTGCTACTCCCACTCACAAATTCTCCACACCTCACTCCTCTCTAACCGTCCCTCTTATTCCCCTCTCCACGGTTCCTTCTCCCACATGACCCTCTCCATTCATAGCTTGCCACGTGTCTTCCTTACTAACCGAATGTTGTTGCTTGTGATTAACATTCCGCGCCTCGTTGTTTCTCTTCTCACTTTGCTTGTGCACTCCTTCCTTGCTTTTCACCACATCTGGGCCACTGCTGCTAATTTGGGCTGCATCCACCACTTTTGGCCTTTTATCACTCTTGTCACCAACTTCCACTTCCTTTGGGCTTTTATCCCTCTTGTCACCCACTTGGGCTGCTGTCTTTGTTCCCCTACGTTTATAAAACTTGTTAAATGGCCTTAAGGGCCCATCAGTTTTCCACATGCCAAGATGCTCTCCCACACACTCACCCTCCTCCTTATAACTGACAACCAAACATCAGCGACCCCTTCTATACCCAATACTAATGCATCCAGAATATTCTTTATAACTAACTTGCTGAGTCAGCATAATCATTATTCCCCTACAATTTTTCCTCACATGCACCCTTAAAGTTGCAATCATATCACAGAGCAAAAGAAATTTGTTTATAATATGAGCAAATATAGAAGCCCCAGCTAAAAAAAGTTTATCAAATGGAGGATAGACTAATAATTGAGAGAAGTATTCTAAGGACCTAAACTTTTTATGGTAAACCAATTATGGGGTTGAACTTTTGTCGTTACCAATTAAGGACTTCAACTTTATTAAAATATATTTTTATTGATAAAGTGATGAAAAGACAAAATATCCAACTTGATAATTGAAAATAATTTATAATATGAACAAAATAAATGGCATATATGTCCTATTTTTTCAATAGATAAATATTATCCAATTTTTTTAAAAAAATTGAGGTCCTCATTTGAAAATGAAAATAAAGTTGAGGTCCTCAATTGGTTATCACAATAAAGTTGGGGTCTTTCTACAACACTTTTCTCCCCAATAATTAGAGATAGATAGAGGAAGACCAAGAAAAACTGAGTGAAACCTTTAAAAAGGATTTATATCTCAAGAAATTTTCTTTTTTGACAAAACATATATCGCTGGTTGATACATGTAGGTGACCCCACATAATGGACCATGCAAACTATAAATGCATTTTCTAGGATAAAGGAAGAGATTACTCGGGAGAAGGATTTGGTTGTTGTTGTTGTACTATCTAAATACACTAGCTTATAGACCCAAGCAAAACAATAAGGACTTACCTCTCAATCAACAATAGTTCAATCAAAACACTTAGATACAATGATCCAATGTTTTGCAAGAAAGAAATATTCAAGCAGAAATCAAAGAAATATATTCCAATCCAAAAAGCTATTATATTAAAGATTCTGTGAACTATAACGCACCACAGGAATTTTCTTTTCAAGATTATTGCAATTAAATAAATCAAGTCATATTTTTAACTAAAACAGCTAATCAAGCTCAAAATACCCATTTGAAGCTTTAGATACAACAAAATTGATTTCTGTGGAAAGAAATTATCTGTGGCTATAGTGTTGCTTTACGACCTAAACCAACCAATATTTCATATGCTAGCAATATCACATTATCCACAGCTAATTATTTAATTAAATAATTGGAGAATAAAATATACAGATATATATCTCAGGGGCACAGATGAAATATTTATGAAAATTCAGCAATACCACTAGTACTATCAGCATATTCAAGCTCCTCATCACTATCTTCTTCAATTGGTTGCTGTAATAGAGATACTTTTGAATAAGGAGGAACAACAAACTCCTGCCCGACTACAACCTGTAAGCACAAAATTCCTAAATGCATCAAAAGCTGTATACATAATAAATAATTGACAAAAGACAGAGTCTTAATCAATAACTGAAATAAACAGGAAGCAAAGTGAAATTAACACATACGGTCATGAAAAATGAAAATAAATAACTAGATTAATATCTGTACACCATAAGAACAAACATTATACCAAATAATAGTTAATATCGTAATACTATAATACAAAACCAAAAAAACAAGGGCTTCAATTATTCTCAAGCATGTAGTAAAGACTTTAGTTTAAAAGTCTTTTGATACTTAAATTTAATGACAACATAACTATTGTGGTGAAGCATGAAAGTTTTGAAGCAAGTCCAATCATATGAGAGAAACATGAAGGATGAAAGTATGGCGACTGAAATGGAATAGATACTACAAGGCACAAACCTTGAAAGACAAAACAACACCAGGTTCCAGAACAGCTCCTGACTTCATAGTCACCCCATCACATACAATTGCATGTCTAAGTCTACAGCCATCTTCGATGGTGATGTTGTCCCATATATAGCATCCCTCTATGTGAACATTTGATCCAATTTTACATCCTTTTCCAATAACAGAATTTAAAATTTTAGTGTTATTCCCAATATGGGTTCCGGATCCTATAACAGTGAACGGGCCAATGACAGCAGATTGTGATTGTGATATTTCTGAAAGGGGAGAAAAGAATAGTCAAAACGTAATACATTAAATAAATGAAAATAGGTAAAAATTAGTTTTGAGAAAACCATCTACACGTAACAGCCACAATATGATAATTCGAAAATTAAATTATTCAAAAAGCTTAATCTCATTGGAAATGAACAACAAAGTATATCAAGCAACCAAACATCATTGAATGAAACTAGAACCAACATATCAGCAAGCCATATTATCAGAAATATTATAAACTATTTGCTGGCACACTCAAACAATACTAAAACTTTCATCCATACCCGAAGCACGATACATTCCTTGTCGTTCAAGTTTAGTAGCTGTGTTGCCAAAATTCATAACATCTGGCACCAATGGATATGTCCATCTATGAATTATATCCTTGCTGACAGTGTCATAGCTTCGGAAATTATCAATCCTTGCCGCATAGTCTGAGTGGATTTCATGAACAAAAATTTTGTACCCCATTATCTGAAAGTTAATGTAAGGTCAACTTTGAAGCGGTGTATACATAATGCTAAAAATCAAGAGAATATAAGCCATAGAAGAATGTAGTCACAACACAATAATGAGCCTGTATACCAAAAGACTTGAAGATTTGTGCAAGAAATGCATAAGCTTATGAATAAGTCCAATTCCAATGCATTTCCAGAAATTGTTGGAAAAATTCCAACACATGCAGACACATGACCAATTCAACAAAGCACTCGGTGTTTCATATGTGCTCATCAGACATAGCAACTCAGAACGAATGTAGAAGGTCCATAAGAGATAACAATTAGGCTCTTTTCTTCCAGTAAAAAAATCATAAATAAGCTTTTTCCTTCCATCAAGGACTTAAGGAAGAATTTCACGAAGAATAACATAAAGCAGAGTACTGAAACAATAGTGTATCTCAACTAAGCATATGGATGAGAAATTACATCATCAACAAGCAATCCCTTGACAAAATGACGCCGTAGATGTTGGTAGTCAAAATTGTCTGTAAATAGGCTGAGGACTTCTGGCGAGCAGATGTCAATGTAACAATCCTGCAGAAAAGATATTGACCTCAGAAAATTCAATAAAGTTGTACCAGCAGACCACAGAGATATGACCAAACAAAGTAGTCACAATAAGAAAGCAACAATAACAACAGTAAATAGTTCAATTACCAACTGAAAATAAACTAAGATTGATAACACATCATCTGATTGAGAATCAATAGATCATTTCTTAGCACAGCCCACTCTGAGGTAAGCATCACTGGAACTCATAAACTCCAGCTAAACAATAAAATTTTGTGCATGGTCATGAATTAAAAATAATAACATACATTTTGCCCTGAAATTAGTTTTTCACTTCTTCTTTTTTACAAATAAGCACCACAATCTAATTCCATTTGAGCAAGAAGTTGATCTGTAAGTAAAGCAGAAATAACTGAAGATAAGTGTTCAACCTCCTTGTCATGGTGCAGAGAGAGGGACGGATTATCGACAAGCAATGACTTGTCAAGATGTAGAATGCCTTTTGAATGGTCTGCCTTATCCTCATAATACAAAAGTTGCTTGGTATCAGGATCAATGGCCATGAAAAGTTCATCAGTACCAAGTCGAGACTGATGAATATTTGGATTAGGTTTTGACCGTTTAATGACCATGGTCATTACAGCATTACTATCTTTCTTCCTCCTTTCCTTATGCTCTAGAAGTGCCTGAGTAAGCGACATGTTGCTGATAGTATCTCCACTGATAAGGACAAAGTCTCCATGTATCTTCAAAATGACAAATTGTCCAAAAGTGTTACCATACAAAACATGGCCCCAATGGATTACTCAGGGCGTGAAAAGACACTATGTTAACAATCATTACTCACACAGGGACAACAACAGCATGATTAGTAAACAGTAATAAAAAAATTTACTACAGCACTAAGTCAGAAAAAAAAAAAATCTATGGACTGGCAGTGGCTGACATGTAAGGTTCTGATCTTATCCATTAAAGAGCCTATTAAACGGGGGATCTGGCTCCTCTAAAGTGACGGGTGCACAATAGATAAAAGTGCCATGTTGTAACCATTGATTTTCCAATCAATGGAGTAAATTTTAACAACTCCATGGTTTGTTTTATATGTGCATATATTATATATTACAATATCAACTGTAAGTTTAGAATAACTTTATCTAGATCAGGAGGTAGTTAATAAAAATGCTAGAAGATGCCTTTTCTGAAAACCAATTCTACGTAAGAATAATATCAACTTTTTAGGTCTTGCAATACACGTGGATACTAGTGTCGTGGAACTGCCTACATAAATTTAAAATTGAAAAACCATGGAAAAATGAAAACTTATAAGATGAAGAGAAAACATACCACATTATGCTCATATATTACACGCAGCGCGTCTCCAACGCTCACAGAATTCTGTGACTCTATAGTTGTTACAGCAAAATTTGGCTGAGAGAACCACTCGGATTTCTCCAAATAGTTAATCACTTGCTTGGAATGAGCACAGCAGAAAACAAAAACCTCTTCGACACCAGCAGATTCGAGCCAGGTCAAGGTGTAATTTATCATTGGAACATTCACGAGTGGCAACAGCACCTTAAGCACCATCAAAAAATAAATAAATAGTAAATGCACGTTGCGCTGTAAAGTTCAAAAAGAGCAAGTCCATTCAATGGTTAGGTTAAATTGTGAGAGCAAGTAAAGTACCTTGGGGCGTTCGAGTGTGATAGGTCTGAACTTGGTGGTAAAACTATCAGCCAAGAGTATGGCCTGCAATGGAACCCGCGCCAATTCTTCGGGGTCCTCTGAAACCCTAGCGGCGCTTTTCTTTGGTGCGCCCATTTGATTCTGATTCTGATTATGATTATGATTATGATTCTTCCTCACCTAATACTGTTACAAAACACTCTGTTCGATGTTAGTGATCACAGGTGAGCGCTTGAAACAAAGTGTGGAGGGAGGTGTGTGTTGAACATTCAGTAATATAAAAATATAAAAAATAAAAAAAAGTTAACACACAAGTTCACACTGGCTAGTATGGAGTGTGGACTCTTGAATTTGATTTCATGTTTGATTCTTTTTCATCCTCTCTTCCGCAACAAACTACATTGACAATGCAGAGAGCTGTTAGGCCAATAATTCGATTGGGCTGGGCTGGACCAGTTTTTTTTTTTTTTGAGATAGACGAAACAAAAGAATCTTCAAATAGTTTTAGTCTCATATAAAAATATATGCGGCTCGGCCCATATTTTCACGGGCCTAGAGAGAGTCCTTATAAAAGGGTTGGGTATTATATAATCCATATACTTCACATTTAACTTTGGAAAAGTGAATGTTATTTAACTTTCATTTAGGCGCCAATGATGTCAAATGAAAATTGAATACTTTGGTGTACTTTTGTTAAGAAATTCTACAATATTTAATTTTTTATTAGTAGAAAGGGGATGATGATGATCAAATCCGTGATCACTTGGTCTATGTCACTTTACATTGTATCAGAGTTTAAGTGTTCATGAGTTTGATTCTCACAGCTGCTATTATATTTATAAAAATAAATAAATATTATGGAAAATCTTGATACATCATTAATCCTTCAAGTTCGATGGGTTCTCGTGTGATAAGATAAGCCAAACTTAATGTATTTTTTACCTTTCAAGCTCAATGGACTATCATATAAAAGGGACGTGTTAAAAAAATATAAAATCACTAATATAGCATTTCTAATTAAACTTTTGAATTGAAATAATCTTTATTAATTTTTTGACATCACATGATTATTATGTTAAGTAACTCATAAAAGTTTTTAATCCGGTCGTAAAAAGTCTATCTAACATTTAATTCGGGCCTAGGGCTACACCTACAATAAAAGTCTATCTAACATTTAGTTCGGGACAACAAAATAATCAAGCAGTCTATCAAATATGCACTTTGTCAATTCTTGCAAAATGGAAATATTTTTCTTATTTGACGTAGATAAAATATCTTATGTTAATGAAACAAAATAATAAGAGGGACCCACAAATCTATCAAATATGCACTTTGTCAATTCTGTTATTGCAAAATTCAATACCTTTTAATGTTTTATTTGCAGTTTGTGATCGTGTCTTTTTTTCTTTTTCTTTTTAAGATAGAGCTTGTGATCGTGTCTACATCTTTCATCACCATGATCTTTTTTTCTCCCGAAATATTGTCAGTGTATCTCTATATTTCCAAGGTCCTTTCAAAAGATTGCTTACTAGTAGTATAATATACATTAGGACGAAACATTTTCTAGTTATGATAAACAAGCATTAATTTCAAAAACCGACCTACTTTGATCAAAAACCTGATTTTGTCCAACATGCATTAACTCGAGAAGCTTTCAGACGTGGTGTCTGCTTGTCATTCAAGCTTATCCATAAAGTTCTGATGATACACATGTGACAACGTGATAAACTGGTACCGAGTGTCGCGAAATTGCAGCAGAAAAATATTATATTTCGATTATGTTGTGTTATAAGATTTAGCAGCTTTTATATCAAATTTATCACAAAACATTTTTGGGAAAAAACTTTCCATAACTTTGTATTATGTGAAAAATGTGTTATAAGAAATAAATTAAAATTTAGCTCCAAAACAGCTTTTATATCAAATTTATCACAACATTTTTAAAACTGTCAAAATAAATAATTTAAAAATACATATAAATAATGTCTATACAAAATTACTCTTGTAATTCAACGTATGATTTTAATTAAATTTTTAGTAGTTGTTATGGAAGTGCAGATAACAGTTTTATGTTCGAAGAATAATCTTCCGACCCTGTTTGACATAAAAAATAAGCTGATACAACCTTAAAAAAATCTTCCTATGAGCCTTTAGATTTTGATTATTTTATTCATCATAAAAAAAGACTCATTATATTAGAAGAGTTTTTATAAAAATTCGTTTGACATAAGCTAAAGAAAACTCTCAAGCAGGCACTCAGTTTGATTATTTTAAGGCTGCGCATGACAAACATTTTAATTTCTGGTACTGTTTCTGAGAAGAAATTATTCTTTTCTATTTTTGTGTCTTGGAATAATTCTGAAAATCAGAATTACGTTTGTTAACATTTTTTATTTTTATTCTGAGAATCAGAATTACGTTTGATAACTCAATTTAATTTTATTCTGAGAATCAAAATTACGTTTTGGGGCATTTCGTGTTGGAGAGTGAAATTAATGGAGAAAGTTCTGAGTTTTGCAAAAAATCGAACTCGCCATTATCTTTGTCGTCTACATTTCTGTTTACTGATTGAGATGTATTCAATTCATGAAAGTAGCTTTCTTTTTTATTCATAATTTAACTTGCCCTAACTCATTTTTTCACTTCTTCTGATCTGATTATTGTGGATCTCGATAATTTGCCCTAAATTCGTTAGCTACTACTTCTCAGAGATCTCCTTTATTTAGGATTAGGTCCATTCATTTTTTTTTTTGGAATTGCATATGCACTCTATTGTTACCCCCAAAATTTGTTATTTTTTCGCCTTGGCATTTAAACTGATTTGTTAAGTAATGTTTATTCTTTAATGGCATCTACACCAAAAAGGCGAAAGAGAGAGGGAAGGAGACGATTCCGCGGTGAAGGAGGGTGGTGGTCTGGTGATATGTTGAAAGCCTGTGACGGTTTGGTGTTGTTGTGTGAGGGGAGGGAGAGAGAGGGAGGAAAACTGATTCTATTTTTGTGCCAGGAATGATAAAAGCATAAATTTTCTGATTCATTTTTTTTGTTTCCCGGCACAAAAATTAAACCGGTTCATCTGGGGAACAAAAAAAAATAAACCGATTTTACCAAACGTCTCAAGAACACAAATTGAACAAAAAAAAAAAAACTCTCTGGGAACGTTGTGATACACACCCTAAGCAACTATGAGCTCGATTCTCTCCTCTGCTAATTTGTTAGCATATAAGCTGAAACTTTTAATAATATTATTTTTTATATGCATGTAATTAACATAATTATTTAGGTTTTTAGCTGACACTCTATACACATAATAAAAGTGAAAAATGGCAAAAATTTGAAATTTTGAATAAAATCTTTAAATTTTTTAAATTATAATGCAATATCGGAATTTGTTTAATTTGATTGTGAAATTTATTCTTATATTTTAAATAAGAGGAAAGTTATTCTTACAACGTATTTTTTATTTACAACCTCTTACAATCATATCTTAACCGTTAATTTCTGTCAATTAACGGTTATCATTTCTGCTAATCAAACTTATTAATTAATTATTAATTTTCAATAAATGATAATTATTAATTGGTGAAAATTAAAAATTAAGATATACTTACAAAAAAATATAAATAAAAATAGGTTGTTAGAATATTATTTCTCTTTAAATTAAAATATAATTTGAACACATATCGAGGAACTTCCCCACCTTCACGTGGTGGTTAGCAACCTCCACACTTTGGTTTGGATAAAAAAAATTATAAATTATTAAATAATTTAGTCTTAAGAATATTTTAGTCCATTAGGAATTTTAAATTTAATGAAAAAAGGATAATAAATACTAACTTAAATTAAAAAAGAGGATCTTGAATATGATTTTGATGAAGGGAAAGAATATCATTTTGTTGTTAAATATTTAATATGAATTATATTTTTTCTATGTCTTTCAAATATATATTTTTTACAATTTTGATTAGCAATCAAACAATGTCTTTTTTATAAAAATAATTTCAGAATATATTACATTATTATATGAAAATGATGAACTTATGTTCTTTTTATTATTATTGGTGAAGCATATTAGTCCAAATAATTGATTTGTTAAATTATGTTTTATAGAAAATAATGTAGTTAAATATAAATTATGATGAAAAAAATACAATTAACGAAATTGGATTGGAACATATCACCATAAATTCAATCTTGTTAATATCTAAGGTTCCTATAATTCGGATATGTTAGAATTTAACAGAATTTAGTTATGTAAATTTTTTAAGATTTGTTTATTTATAATAAATATTCAAAAAAATTGATATGCTTTCAGCTATTTTATGTATATTAAAATAAGGGAACCCAAAAGGCCAAAACAATATTATTTTGGGGTTAAATATTAAAAATAAAGGATATTTTATTTTTAATAAAATTTATAATACAAGGAGGAATGTAAAATTTTCAAAATAGATTATTTTTAATCCTAAACCTCAAATAACATCAATTTAAAATTATAAGAGATGATTTTATTTTATTTTACAAGCAAATTTTTCCCTTAACATAAAGGGGAAAGTATTTCTCTATTCAGATAAAGTTATGTTCAAAGAATTCACAACGACGTCATTTTGTAGTTATAAGATTAAAAAATTATAATGATAAAGATTAATATAACCTTATAATATATTAAAAATACAAAAATATCTTGATTTTAGACTTAAAATGACGTCATTTTGAACTCACCCGCAGAGATAACTTAACTCTATTGATCGGATAAATAAAATAAATACAAAATATAGGGAAAGGTTATACTTACTACCTATTTTTCTTACTACCTCTTACTACCAACGTTGATTTCCGTCAATCTAACGGTTATAATTTATTGCAAATTAATAATTAATTAATAAATATGACCCCATAAATTATAACCGTTAGATTGACGGAAATCAACGGTTAAGATTTGGTAGTAAGAGGTAGTAAAAAAAAAGGTAGTAAGTATAACTTATCCCCAAAATATATCCCAATATTTATATAACAAAGCTTTTGTAGAGTTTTCTCTTAAAAATATGGGATGTGTTACCTACTTCCTTCTTGCTTGCCTTCTCCCTACCCCTTTCATCACCATTGGTTTATAATCTAATCCAACGGTCCATAATTGCGAAATAAAATAACCATTTTTTTTTTCTCTCCTCACTTCCTCCCACACCCTTTCTCTCTCCTCCCTTTCTCTCTTCCTCTGCAATCCAGACACATCCTTCTGATCTCTCTATACCTATTTTAATTTTTTTTGATTCACAGTGAATATCTATACCTATTTTATCGAACTCTTTGTTGTTGCATTCATCGTGGAATGGAGGTAGTGTCAGTTCTTTCCTATAAACAACTCTTTGTTGTTGACTTGTTGTCATTCTGATCATCGGGTATCAAACAACATTCAGTGGTATTAAAAATCATGAGGTATTAAAGACCAAGCTAATTTACATTTGCAAATACCCTTCCATGCTTGTACCCCTTTACCATAAAGTTAATCGAAAAGAAAAACTTTGTTGATTGTTCAATTGGATGGGATCGAATACAATAATTAGAATGTAAGAACTCTTTCTCTCTTCCTTTATTGGAGAGATAAAGGGGTAAAATAGGTATAAGATAGAGAAAAAAGAAAGGGGAAGAGAGAGAAAGGATATGGGAGGAAGTGAAGAGTGAGAAAGGAAAAAAAGATTATCTTATTTAGCAATTATGTAATCCAACGATGATGAATAGGATAGACAAAAAATATACAAGAAGGGAGTAAGTAGAATAACCTATCCCTAAAAATATATATTTCTCTCACTGTTCGCGAACAATTGCGGGTCCGCTGTAGTTGCCGGACAGTAAAAGAAAGGACTGAGCATTAACCCGATGTTATTAAAGTGTCACCCAAGACTTGCTATAGTTAACGGCGGCATGAGACATGACAACAGGGAGTTCGTCGATGTACGGGTCATATCACCTTAGATATTTGAATTGGTTGATAGCTTCGCAATAAATCTGATGCGGATTGAGATTAAAATTAAAATTTTAAATTTCTCCTAAAAATAATATCTCATATATTTATTTATCTGACATTAATTGAATTACCAATTTGTAATATAATATCAACCAATGTTATAATCTCGATCTGATTGGAATATTGGAATATTAGATCACTCGGTCTATGATATATATATATATATATATATATATATATATATATATATATATATATATATACGAATAAATAAATTTAATATATTCTTTATATCTAAATATATAATACATATTCAAAAGGTTAAATATTGTGAACTCATATTTTTTAAATTCATTTACATTTAAATGAGATATGTCATATTCTCTTAATTTATTGTTCCACAAATTATTTGAGTATTGATAGCTGAAATTTGAGATCATTGCACAAAAGTATATTACTAGCAAATAAAATAACAAAAAAGTTTTAAATGATTCTATTTTTTTATGAGAAATTGAAATAATTTTGGTTTTTGATTTTTGTTTTTAAATATATGATCCGAGGATCACCGATTTTGACCGAATTTAATTGAGTCCATGTATGACTAATCCAATATTTAATTTGAACCCGATTCTGTATCAACCCGGGCGGGTAAGGCCAAGTTTCATAACAATGGTACCGACTTAATTGTCTTGGTCCTCTTCTACACACCAAATTCTGGGGCAGCTTTTACACCATAAGATTCAGAAATTTTAAATGCTTGGTTAGGTAGGTATTTGTCCCCCTCAATCTTTGGTTAATTTTATATTCACATTCGATTTAGTATTTTTCTTGGAAATATTCTAATTGGTTAATTGTTTTGTGATTAGTCTAATTTGAAACAAGTCCAAAATTAAAGTTTTAAACCTCCATTAAAGGTGATATTGGGAATGATCGAACACATTTATTTTCACCTGCTCAACTCTTATGCACCAACTGAGCTACTACTATTTGGTTTAAACAATCGACTTATAAATGTGTGTAAATGAAATATGAAACGTTAATGATGAAATCTTAATTCTATAATTGTTTAGAAAATGGGTTTTTTTTTTTAATGTTATGTTACATGATTTAAGTGTTGTTTCCAACACACACACAAAAATGGAGAGAGAAAGTGGAATGATGAAAGAGAAAGAAAAATTTGTGACCGCATCTCTTTAATGTGTGTAGGAAAATGATGTTATATCATGTTACATGACAAACATAAAATCCTTAGAAAATATCGGAGTTTTGAAATTAAGTATGATAGATTTATAAGAGGTTTGCATTCATCATTCAATATGACATAAATTTTTTTTTACACACATAATATTTTGTGCAACTCACTTTTTGAAGCAAAAAAGAAAAATTAAGGCACGCAAAATGAATCTCTATAACATTATATAATCATTTTTTCTATAACATAACTCTTATAAAATCCATATTCGAATATGCTGGGTTTGATGTTTTTTAGAAGATAAATTATCTTTTATACGTGGAACTCGCATGAGGCTAAATGAAAATAAAAATAAAAAAGGCCTTGTATATTTTTATGTGTATGTTAGAAATAAAATTATCTCTTATAATATGTATCATCAAATTCCTTTCTCAATTCTGTTATTGCAAATTTCAATCACCTTTTAATATTTTATTTGCAGCTTGTGATCGTGTCTACACCTTTAATCACCATGATCTTTATTTCTTTTTCTCCCGAAATAGTCAGTCTATCTCTATTTTTCCAAGTTCCTTTCAAAAGATTGCTTACCAGCAATATAATATACATTAGAACGAAACATTTATTAGTTATGATAAGGAAACATTAATTTCCAAAACTAAAATTTATTAGTTATGATAAGGAAACATTAATTTCCAAAACTGACCTAGTTTGATCAAAAACCTGATTTTGTCCAACACGAATTAACTCGACAAGCTTTCAGACGTGGTGTCTGCTTGTGATTCAAGCTTATCCATAAAGCCCTCATGATACACATGTGACGACGTGATAAACTGGTCCCAAGTGTCGCGAAATTGCAGCTGAAAAATATTATATTCCGTCGCTTTTAAAATAATTTTTTTTCCGAGCCTAAAATATTATATTCCGTCGCTTTTAAAATAATTTTTTTTTCCGAGCCTAGGAATGGAAAAAATGGACTTGAGCCCCGAAAGGGTCTGACAGTGCTCGATTGGATTAGTTTTCAGTTACGGCAGGAGGATACCTTTGAATTTATTCAAAATAAAATAAAATATATTTAGCGGTTTTGGGAGGTGGTTTAAAGCTTTAATTTTGGAACCCGTTTCAAACAATTTGGAATATCTAAAAAAACAATTAGCAGCTTTTATATCAAATTTATTACCAAACATTTTTTAAAAGTGTCAAATTCATTAAATTTAAAAATACATATAAATAATGTCTATATAAAATTACTCTTGTAATTCATCATATGATTTCAATTAAACTTTTATTAGTTGTTATAGAAGTGCAGATAAGAGTGTTATGTTCGAAGAATAATCTTCCAAGCCTGTTTTACTCCCTCTCTCTTTTTAAGATAAAAGCTACTTTAAGCTAAAATTTAAATAATAATTTTTTTTATAATTATAAAATTTCTAGTTTAAAAATAATTAAAAACTCAAATTACAAATAATCCATTACAACTTTAAAAAACTTCTCCTATAATTTTTGGCTTTTTTATTATAAAAATAAACTGTTTTTATTGTAAGAGCTTTTATAAAACCCATTTAATATAACTTCTACTTATAAAGAGAATAAAAGCTAAAAAAAAAAAAAACTCTCAAACAGGTACTCAATTTGATTATTTTAAGCAACATGAATTGGATTCTCTATTCTGCTGATTATTTGTTATCATATCATCTGGAAGTTTAAATAATATTTTTTATATGCATGTAGTGATAACATAATTATGTAGGTCTATACACATGATAAAAGGGAAAATGGAAAAAAATTGAACTTTCGAATAAAATCTATAATTTTTTTAAATTATACTGTAATATCTGAATTTGTTTAACTTGATCGTGAAATTTATTCTTACATTTTAAATAAAGATAGAATTTGAACACATATCGAGGAACTTCCCCACCTTGACGTGGTGGTTACTGGTTAGCAAGTAGCAACCTCCACACTCTGGTTTGAATAAAATATATATATATATATATATATATATATATATATATATATATATATATATATATATATATATAAAATATTTAAATTTAATGAAATAGGATAAGAATATTTTAGTACAATATAATTTTGATGAAGGGAAAGAATAATATTTTGTTGTTAATATATTCATTAAATTTCAATGTATTTAAATTTCGATAATAATCTAGACTCATTTCATAGGGACAACTCAAGAGAACCAATAACCAAAACTTAAGACTTAAGAGTAAGAAAGCATCTTCATCCACTTATATTTCATCCTGATAATAATAGCTCAGAGTTACACAATCACCTTAACAATCAATAGCTAAGGAGCCGACACGGGATTCTGACAATTTGTCTAAAAGACCTTGCAAATAAACATCTCGGGTATAGAATAGGTTATAGAAGCCATCTCATTCACCAATGAGATAAAGTGCTACCATTCTAAAATGGGATATTCAACTTTTATATAATAAAGACTTAATCCCTAACTTAAGCTCATTGATCAAATACTGACTTGAGCATCGACGTGTCTTGCAAGTAACTCTCCCATTTATCGTGGCCAAATAAGACTATCCAATACTTGTACAATCATCTCACAAGAGCATCTTATAAGGACGTCTATCCCAAAGCAACCAAATTGCCAAATTAGGTTGAATCATGCATAATTCAGCCGAACATCTCTTGAACTAATCAAGTGGTTTCTAAATTATTATTTTAACTTTTCATGATCACAACCCATATTACTAGGTTAAATGCCCAAATGTATCTATTATATGAAATTCTAAAATATTCTTAATAAATAAAATATTAAATTATTAATCAAAATATCAAGGGAATAATATTTTTATAGTAACTGCAGGTACTCCATAATGGTTTAAAAAATTATTAATCAAATATCTGAATTTTAAAATATGCTTAAAAAATAAAAAATAAAAAATAAAAACAACAAAGTTCTCCATTTCATGTATCCACACATATATTTGCGTCTGCTCCGCGTTATTTGTCGTTTCAAGAAACAGATCTGGAACTCAACAGACCAATTGATTTTGTTGTTGCAGATAGCTGTTTTTGATTGATTCGAAGAATTCGAAAAAGAGAGAGAGAGAGCCCATTAAGGCTCTGCAATGTACTATACACCATTCAGTGTTCTTCTTTTCGACGGCGAGAAGGTTCACGAGATCGAGTGGAAAAAGGAGCGATAATTCCTACCTTCGATTCCACTCTTTGGGATTTCTTGGGACCCGACCGGTGTTTTAAAATCCGGTTGATCCGGGTCAACAGTGACCCCTCCCATATGAGGGTTGAGATCATAAGTTGATCCCTATACGCTATCGACTCTGATCCCAAAATTCGGCTGGATTTTAGTGACTCTCGTGGATCATTGCATGTTTTATTTTTTTTTAATATCATGAAATAACATTATTTTATTAAAAAAATAAAATAAAAATGCTTACAAATCTAAATCTAATTATTTTCTTCTTTCATAATGACCTATACGTTTTCAATTTTCACTTCGTTGCCGTGAATCTTTTAGAAAATATAAGAATTTTATCCATTCAAATGAAATTTTTACAGTCGTCGATGAAAAACAAAAACTCATTCGTACTTCTTTAAATCTTCCTTTGTGAGGTACCTTCTCAAAAGAAACAGAACCAGATCAACGTAGTGTCCCCATTAGAATATGAGTTTTGTATTTTGATAAATTAATACTTTAATTAGGTTATGTAATATTGACTTGTGGTTATAATTGACGAATTATGTTAAGTATATTTTGAATCTTTGATGATTGGTGATTTATTTTTTAATATTTTCATAAAGGATATATATATATTTATATTTTTTTAATATATAAAATCGAGTCAGATAACCCATGACCCCGATTGAACCCGTGACCCACCGGTTAAATTCGTGACCCTATGATTCCTAACCTCGACCGAGTCGGCGGCCGGGCCAGATTTTTAAACACCGGACACTACACGGTAAAACTCAACATGAAATGAAGAACGTTGTTTTTATTTTTTATATTTTAAGCATTAAACGGTGTAGTTTCAGGGCTCTGTAGAGGACCTTACCCTGTTGACTGTAGTCACTGTACTATTCCCAAATATCAAATATATCTTTAATTGAGATAAAATCCTAAAATATTATATATATTTCGAGTTAAAAAATATATTTATCAATTAATATTTTTTATAGAGTAAAATGTGTGTTATTTTAAAAAATGTAAAATTATGTCATTTTAAGAGAGAGAAAGAGATAGATAAAGGAGATGAGAGAGTTGACAAAAAAAAATAAAGGTGTGGGTCTTACCTCCTTTACGAGAGTGAAAGGATATAAGTTGTGTCATTTAAAAGGATAAACATTTTTCCCTTTTTTATATTAATCAATTAATATTTTATTTAATTATAATAAATATCATTTCATAAACATAAAAATATTAATATAGTTATTAATTTGAACATTTCATATATATATATATATTTATGAATAAATTTATAATTAGAATAATAGTAATTCAGATATTATTTCATATTGCATATTATTATGTTTTTTTTATAACATGTTATTAAAATTAAATTAGATAATGTAATATTTATAAAAGAGTACTCATGAAACAAAATAATGTGAATGTATATATTATCATATGGTAATAAATAAAAATTATAAAAAATTCAAATTTGTATTTTAAAAAAATTAATTGATAAAATATTATCCTGTGGCCCGTAAAAACCCAACGAGTATAAAATTCAAGTTTTATTGATTGAAATTCTATAACATTTTTTTTATAATAGTATCTATTTTGGTTTGGTTTATAAATATTAAAAATAAGTTAGAAATGTGTTTAATCATTATCAGGTTATTTTAGTTGTAATTATTAATTAAATTTGTTTCCACCAAAGATTAATTAATTAAATTTGTAAATATATTTTGATTCATGCTTAATTGTTCTCTCGACAATATAATGATTATAAATTAATTAGTTAGTTGACCTATTGTTCTCATTTATATTATATTTTCTTGTTGGTTTTTTTTATTTATATGAAAAATATCCTTTTTCGTAATTTTAAAATGTATGATTCATTTAATCTATTGTATAATTATTAAGGATTTGTATTATATAATTTTGTTTACAATATAATAAAAAATTATATATTTTTACATGTAAATAATAAAAATTTAAACCACAAAAACAATGTATATAATTTTGTATAATATTTTAGGGCTGTATTTTTAATTAGAGATATTTCTGACATTTTATTTATAATTTTTTATTTTTTAATAATGATATTTTTGACATTTTATATAATAAGAGTAATTTCGACATTTAAATGTTAAATGATACACGCTCAAACCACAAGGGTTTTAAGTTTACCACAGGGATTAAGTAATGAACAGTACAATTACAAAAGGTGAAAATAAAGTTTTTACTTGTTAATAGATAATGTCGTGTTACAAATATTATTTTTTTTAAAAAAACCCTTAATAAACTTTGAATAAATAATTATAAATAATTATATAGAAAGGAGAGAGAAAAATTAAGAGATATGACCCACATAAAATTGTGTGTGTAGGAAGGTCATGTTAACATGACAAAAATAAAGCCCTTAATTATATATGTATTCCACTTACAATTATATATATTTCTCATATCATCATGACTAGCTAATTCACTAGGGATATCCTTTTGTTGAAGTTTTTTCTTTTTTTGGATTGTTCCATTGGTTTTCGAGGCTTCGCCCCGACTATGTTTAGTCCGACCCGCGTCGGTTACCTAGTATTAGCAAGTGAGTCTCTCAGTGATGATTTTCTGCATACACAAGATCTCGAACTCGAATCTTGCTTAAGTACCTTACTACTTGAGCCAACCCCCGTTGCTTGTTGAAGTTTTTTCTACCCAAGGAAGAATAATACGAGCCGTGGATAATCACCATATTCGTCGCATATCTATAATGAAGTAATCAATGTTTGATTAATAATCATAATATTTTTTTTTGTAAATATCTTCATGAATTTCATCATATGACATATCCGTAATTAGGAAGACGTTGTTTTCCGCCCTCAGTTGTAACGCTCTAAGTTTTATCAGCACGGACCTTACATGGACATGTGACATGTCTGCCAAGTTTCTCCTGTTTAATGTTAGCGAAGTCTTGTTATAATTAACTGCGCATTTGCATGAGACATGACATCAGGGAGTGCGTCGATGTGAGAGTGAGTACCAACTTAATTGTCATGGTCCTCTTATATACACACCAAATCTGGGGGCAGCTTTTACACCACAAGATTCAGAAATTTCAAATGCTTGTTCCGGTAGGTATTTGTCCACCTCAAACTTTAGTTAATTTTATAATTTTATAGTGTATTGGCAAGTGCTCACTATGTCTAGTAATATAGTAAGTAATTTAAAAATAATAATAATTATGTGAATTTAATAACATGACTGATATTAATTTTTACTCTTGTAGGTTGCAAGCATAAATTAAGGTGTTAAATAATTCGGCACTTATTGAGGGTGGGGAGATATTCACATTCGATGCATTAATTGCAATGTCAGATTCAACACATGTTTAGGAGGAGATCAGGATAGCATCATTGAACTTATCGCGTCAACTCATGTGTACCTGGTCGAGTTATTTCGACACCGAAGATTAATACGCAGGGTTGTAAGAGAAAAACATGGGGTGGGGAAAGAGGTAGAAACCTGGTGGGAGTGGGACAATCCTACCGCTTGGTAGTAGATATATCTATGGGATATCATATTCTCACGTTATATGATGTTGAGCTCTCATATTATATTTATGGGTTTACCATCTATCATTTAATATGACCACAAAATTTTTCCTACACACATAATATTTTGTGGGGCCCGCAGCAAAAAAAAAAAAACTCTGGTGGTACGCAAAACGAATTTCTATAACATAACAGAATCACTTTTCCTACCACATAACTCTTATAAAACCCTATATTTATATAAACAAATATGCATTTTTTAAAATAAAATAAAATTAGTGGGTCAATTTTTTATGTTTCTCAATATAAAAGAATTTCCTTTTCACTATATCAGAGAAATAACTCCCTTTAAGGAAGAGGTGTTAATTGCAATCTAATAGTCCCCACTAATTGAGGGTCACATGCCATTGCAACAGTAAAAAGTAAATAATTTAAAAAAAGAGAATTTATATTTACAATATATTTTTCTTACAATCTCTTTATAATTGTTGAATCAAAATTAAATCAATAGCTGTCATTTAATATTATTTAGTAATTAGTGATTTGATTTTGATCCAATAGCCATAAAATAATTATAACAAAAAAATTATAAATATAACATTCCTCATTTTCAAAATACTATATTCATATTTATATTTTTTAATGCATATTAATAACATTTTAAACCCATATAAATCAATCAGTCGTGATTGGAATGAATTCACATTCTATGAAACATCGATTAAAGTATCATTTTTTGACAAATTTTTATTCAAATACCACACAATACCACACAGTACTTTTTATACACCAAAGTTTGTTGCCACCCCTAATATCGGATTTCATCGCCTACGATTTAGAGACATGTGACCATATTGTGTATCAAATTTGTTACCACCGATAAACTGGTAGTAAACTTAGTTCTGTTAATTTTTTTCTGGGGAAGTGTGCCACATGTCATAAAATTATTGGTGAACGAAATTTACTATCAGTGGTAGTGAATTATTTTGACAGTCAAATAAAAAATATATTTTGATAAAAAATTTGCCAAAAAATAACACTTTGATTGGTGTTCCAAATTCTATTGTATCATTTATTAATGAGCAAAACGAGTATCATTTAACGCAAGGGAAAAAAAAATTCCGACTGCTGAACGATTGGGTTCCGTTCCATCTTTTTTTTTACATGGACTGGACCCCACATGCATTTTTTTCTCAGCGGGAAATATTTTTTGCATCCTTTCATGATGCTCGCTTTCCCCTTTATTTATATGATAATATGATGTTACAAATAAAAATAATGAAATTACACTTGATTATTTTCAATCATTTATCTTTAAATGTTTTTTATCACAGTTTTTTCTAGGTTTTCTTTGTCGAAATCCGCCTAAAATATGATTTATACATGATATACCCCAAAAACACATTTCGATCAGAATATATGATCCAACTCTTTTTCTTCATTTTCAATGATTTTTTGTTCATCCTCACATAAATTTACAAAACGAACGATATTTTGTTCTTGGGAGAATAATTAAAGTGCGAAACAAATATTGTAAAGATATTTAAACTTCAAATTAATATTTTAGAGCCAGATTATATCGCATATCAGTTAAATATCTCTATTTTTATTATCATTTTTTATATGGTTGAATTGTATGTAAATCAATAATTTCCAAGTACTAGATCTCGCTACTTAAAAGACAGAGAAAATTTCACAAAAAAAAAAAAAAACAGAGAAAAAATAAAAAGGAAGTACTACTGACAATATATAGTCGATAAAATAGTATATATATCTAGGATTTTATAAGAGTTATGTTGAAAGAAAAGTGATTGTGTAATGTTATAGAGATTCGTTCCTTAATTTTTTTCTTGCTTCAAAAAGTGTGGGCCATACAAAATATTGTGTGTGTAGAAATTTTTTTGTGTCATGTTAAATGATGAATGCAAACCCATATATCTATCTATTTAACAACAAAATAAAAAATATCTATCTAGACAAAAAAAAATTATTTATTGTTTTTTAAATAAAAAATTTACGAATTTGAGTCAGTTTTAGAAATAATTACACATTTATTGCACAATATCACGTCCAATTTGGGCTTCACTTCTCAAGTATTAACACGTGTCACATTTTTTTCCAAAAAGAAATTAACAATTTAATCGTAAAACTCCTGAAAACCATAATTTTTTACTCAGATATCCAAATCAGGTAATTCTTTTTTTGATTCCACATAACTTTTCGAGGTCTACGCAATGACATCTCATTTGACAAATTTTAATTATCACAAACATAATTTAAATTTACAAAAATGGTATTATAAGAGCGGTTAAACCCATAAGTCTCTGAGTTTTGGGTTTGTGAATTAATATAAAAAATAAAGAAACATGTGATTTATGATTTAAATTAAAAATAACAATTTTTATATTTTTATTATAAAAAAATTGGTTTGTGATTTAAATTAAAAATAAAAATTATTATTAATAAGGAAAACAAAATAAAGATTTGATTTGTGATTTAAACTAAAAAATCAATTTGAAAAAAAATAATAAAGGAAATAATTAAATAAATATTATAAATCTCTAAGGAATAATGATTTTATTTTTGAAAACATTCATAAGCTATAAGCTTCTGGGTTATTATTCGTGGTCTGAAATTAATAATGACAATTTATACTCATATGAAAATAAGAACTCTTTCCTTCATTATTATTCTATTTATATTTAATGATTCATACAAATTATATCACTTATCAATTTTACTGATCTTTTTACTATTTTTATTATGTTCTCTTATTTATTTATTTTAATAATTTAACATACTATTAGGATTTGGGAATTTAATCAAATATAATTCTTTTTTATAAATTATATTATCGTATTGTTGGAGGGCATGTTATTGTCATATTACTTTTATTTTTATTTTATATTAAACTACATTGTCTCCCGCTGTTATAGAAATAAATAAGGGAAATGTAATAATTACTACATTTTTCTTAATAATTGTTATTACTAAATCTTAACCGTTAATTTTCATCAATCTAACGATTATAATTTATTGGGTCACATTTATTAATTAATTATTAATTTATTGGTTCACAATCTAACGATTATAAGATAAAGTCTCATTGTTGCAAATTCAAATTATGTTTCTCAGAGATAAAACTTATCAAATGAGATGTCATTATGTAGATATCAAAAAGTTATGTGGAATAAAAAAAATTACCTGATTCGGATACCCGAGTCAAAAGAGTTATGGCCTTCAGAAGTTTTTTGATTAAATTGTTAATTTTGTTTTTGAAAAAAAAAATGACATGTGTAATTGGACGTGACATTGTGCATTAAATCTGTAATTATTTCTAAAACTTTCATAAATTCATAATTTTTTATTTAAAAAAATAAATTAAATTTTTTTTTGCCTATCTATCTACGAACAAACAATTTGTTGGATTACTTTTATTTAAAAGTATCGATTATTGGCCTTGCTTGTCTCGGAAAACATCATACTTATTTTACTTCATTTGCTTTAGATCTGAATTTTATTTTGAATAAACAAAAAAATTTAAGCTTCGTACCAATATTCAATTTAGTATTACACTTTGTCATATTAATTATATTTTACATTTAAACTATAAAGCTGCAAAATTAAACATGATAATATGTATCGATTTAATATGAATTACCTTTTTTCATTTCTTTTTAATAAATTAATATTTATAATTTTGATTAAAAACATAATAATAATTTTTATTTTATTTTATAAAAACGACTTCAGAATATTACATTAGTATATGAAAATCATGAACTTATATACTTTTATTAGTTGTAAATTTCGGTGATTACTAGAGAAGTATATTAGTCCAAACAATTAATTTATTACAGAATGTTTTAAAGTATAATTAAATTTATGGTCAGAAAAAATATAGTTAAATATAAATAATAAATATAAATAATGGTGAAAAAAATACAATTAGCTGAAGGAATCGATTAGGACATATGACCATAAATTTACATCTATTATTTGGGAATAAATTCTCGCATGTTAAAATTTTATAAATTTATATTATATAAATTCTTTTATTTTATTTATTTTTCTATCGACATATATAAAATTTGATATGGCCTAACCTACTTAATATTTATGGGAAAAAATAAAAACAAAATTTTTATGAGTTTTATAATTCTCATTTAATATGAGGATTGAAATCTTCCTACACACCCTTCGATTTCCGTACTGATGTGGGTCCTACATATAATTTTTTCTAACATATGGGTTCCACATATTTTTTATCTTTACAACATAAGATTTCAATTCTCATGTTACATGAGAATTATAAAACCCAATTTTTATATAACAAAATTATCTATTTGTCTCACTATTCATGAATATTTGGGTACCATATAATTGCTGAAAGAAAAAGGGAAGGAATGAACATTAAAACATTATTTTAGTCTCACCATTCAAAAAGTTGAAAGTCTTGCCATAATCAATGGCGCATTGTATGAAGATGACACCGGTCACTGCCTAGCTATTCCATTACTAACTTAACTGTTTTGGTCCTCTTCAACCCACCAAGTCTGGGTGGCACCCTTTACACCACACGGGACTCATAAAATTTAAATGTTTTGTTTGGGAAGGTGTTTGTCCACCTCAAAACTTAGGTTTGCTCAATTAAAACGTGTTAATTTCTACCTTCTTAATTTTTGTTTGGCTCATATTATTCTTATGGTTAGAGTAAATCAAAGTTGAACTTAAAACTTTGGCCTCGGGAGAAATGATACTACCAGACTTGTACATTGAGGAAATCAGGGCTTGTGTCACAAAATGAATGCCTTGACATTTTTAGCTCTCTCTAACGATAAATAAGTGAGTCTTTAATTACTTTTAGCACTAATATCTTCACCTTTAATCTTTTAAGGCGAAGATGTTAGTGCTAAAAGATTTTATACTATGTCACAAAAGAGATTGTTTTTTTGTACGATGTAGGTGCGATTTTCATTAAAAAAATTAACACTTGGATTAAAAAATTATTTCTCTCTCCTTCATACACATATCACATAAAATATTCCATTTTGATTGATCTGTCCCACCGTTAAATATTTCGGTCAAAAAGATGATTAGTCACGTCCAATTAAACAGGGGATAGGTTATTTTACCTATTTTTGCCTACCCATTTCATTACCGTTCGATTACAATCTAATTCAACGACTCGTATTTGCGAAATAAAATAAACCATTTCTCCCTTTCTTTATCCTCACTTCCTCCCACACCCTTTCTCTCTCCTCCCCTTTCTCTCTTCCTCTACCGGAGACATTTTTTTCCTACATCGCTGGTGTCTGCCGCCGTGGACCTCTTTAACCCCGCACCATCTCCAACTCCATGTTAAGTGAGAAGCTTTGCAACTTCAGAAAAAGATCGAAAAAAAAACCTATTATTTTTCTACAACTCTATCCAAAGCGGCGATGCCACAAGGTGGGTTCTTATGCGAATTGCTTGTGCGAAATGGGTTTATCCATAATTCTTTTTTTTGCACCATGATTCCGAGTTGCTTATGCAAAATGGGTTTATCCATTTTTATGTAATATACAAAATAAGGATCAGATTCATGGCTTCATCCCATATCATTACTTTTTGTGAGACTATGAATTAATAGAACTTGACAATTATAAATATATATTGATATAATTTATTTACGAATCACAAGAAAAGATAGTCCAATTTATCAAAAAAAAAAAAGATCGTCCAAATTCAGATCTAAGGTTCCAAACCATTCATACTCCCAATCTAATTTATCGTGTTGCCTCTTGATTTCGGATTTGTCAATTACAAGTGTATCAAGAAGGATGATTGCAATTTAAAAAAGAAAAAGAAAAAAAAAAGAAAAAGAAGAAGAAGGATGGTTGCTACAGCTGAGGAAGACAGAAGGGGGAGAAGAGAGAAAGGGTGAGGGAGGAAGTGAGGAGAAAGAAAGGGGAAAAATGGTTTATTTTATTTCATAAATATGGACAGTTGAATTATATTGTAATCGAACGGTAATGAAATGGTAGGTAAAATGAGAGTAAGCAGAATAACCTATCACATTAAATAGATGAGAACATTCTCAGAAAACAAGAAAAAGAAAATATAAACCATGTAATTTAAAACTTAGGGAAAAATTTACTAATATCCTTGTGGTTTATTTTAGAATCACTTATATCTATGTGATTTCTTATCACATATGCCCTGTGATTTGTAAATAGTGAAAATCAAAGGGGCATATATGATAGAGGTAGGTTATACTTACAATCTTTTTTTTTACAACCTCTTACCACCATATCGTGATATCGTTGATTGTCGTCAATCAACGGTTATCATTTATTGTGAATTAATAATTAATTAATGAGTTTAATTTGTGAAAATCATAACGTTGATTGGCGGAAATCAACACAACTATTAAAATATGGTTGTAAAAAAAAAAATATAAATATAATCTTCCTCTATATGATAATGCAAATCACACAACATATGTGATAAAAAATCCACAAGGAAATGGTGATTCTGGAATAAATTATAGGGACATTGTTGAACTTTGGGGTAAAACTTATTATATCTTTCATGACAACTCATCTCATCCAAATGATATTTATTAGTTAAAAATAACTTTTTAAACAAAAGTATTTTACATAATGTTTTTATTTATTTAGTATAAACTCAATTTTTTTTTCATTAAAAAAATTGTATAAATTTTAATCTAGACAATAACAACAAAATCTCAAGCGTTAGCATCAACGGCTAGAATCGTATTAACGTAGGTTAGCCTAGACTATTGTGATCCCCGCGTTGCACGCTTCTTTGTCTCTCTATCTCTGCTTCTTTTATCAACAATTGTCTTCCATTTTTCTCCGAGTTTTTCTCTTCCACTGTGATCACACAACTATCTGTAACTATTTTCTCTCATTTTCTCAAACTCTTTATTTTGTTTTTCTCTCTTTCTCTCTCATCATCTCGTTTTTCCATTACAATCACACCTCCATTCTCTGAAAACTGATCGGAATCATTAACGCACAGAGCTGGAAACTGAAAAGTTTATCCAATTTACGAGGATTTCGAACACATGTTTGGTTCTTTGCTTTCTTTCTCTGTTCGAACTTGAATTCTATCTGGAAGCTGAGTTTCTACTCTCACAACAATATCATTACATTACATGTTTTCTTTCTCCACAATGCTCTTTCATTAGCATCTTGCTGCCAAGCGTTTTATGTTTCTACGTTTGTTGTGTCGCGTGACACGTTGACCTTATGGTTAGAAAATGATCTTTTGATGAATCTCCACGTGTTTTTGAATTCTGCCTTTTTTTTTGTTTTCTTGTATTTTTGTATTTTAGTTTTTTTTGGTGTTTATGTGTTTCTGAAGAAGATAAACATGTTGTCATGTAGGTCGATCGGTGTTGGCTTTTTGTTTTTCGTTGCAGAGGATTTGGTTTGTAAAGTGACGTTGAACTTTGTGACACAAGAATAATCTGAATTTCATTGCAATTAATCTGGTTCTGCTATTGAGGGTTGAAAAAAATGGCTATTGAATTAAGTCACGTGCTTTCAAAATTGGAAATGCTATCCACTTCAGATCATGCATCGGTAGTGTCCATGAACCTATTTGTGGCACTCCTATGTGCTTGTATTGTCCTTGGCCATCTTCTTGAGGAGAATCGGTGGATGAATGAGTCTATCACTGCCCTTTTGATAGTAAGTGCTCACTTTAATTTGCTCAACCTTGTTCGCCAATAAATGCTGTAAACAAATGGGTAATATTAATTATTTGACTCTCATGTGCATTGCTGTCAGGGTCTTTGCACTGGTGTAGTTATTTTGATGCTTAGTGGTGGTAAAAGCTCGCATCTTCTTGTGTTCAGTGAAGATCTTTTCTTTATATACCTACTGCCACCGATCATATTCAATGCCGGGTAAATTTTTTTCACCAACTATATTTCTATAATATGGATGAAATGTTTGATGTTTTATCTATCATTGTCTCATTATATGGGTGGAGTGTTTTGCCTCTTGATGCATGTATCATCAACTGATGATGATGAAGGTTTGTCATCAGACATCCCAATGAAGATGGTCTAAAGTCATATATTTTACTGATACTATAGCATATATAATACTTTTAATTATTCCGATCGAACCAATCTTAGTAATTGAATAATGAAGTCATAATTTGTTGGTTGATTATGATGCACTATTTCTTTGCATAATTAATGTTACACAGTTAATGGCAGAAAATTTTTAGGAGCATACGGCATTGGTGAAAGGTTCTAGGCCTTTGAAACATAGCGGGTAGTAATACTCTGTTCACTAGCTTATAATTATAAGTAATAGCTCAAGTGGCTTATTAGAATCTTCAATCCGTGGCCAGTGAGTTTCCCTCTTTTTGCCATTTAAGTAATGTTGAGAAATATGCAACTTAAACTAACTAAGTAGTCTTCTTTGCTCTTGCTTGCAGATGCCATGGGCAATTTCATCTCTTCTGAGTTATTATTGTTCATGTGACTAAATAGTTTAAAATAGTCATTCTGTCAACCCAAAATATGAACATGAATTGTGTTTTGCCTCATTGAAAAGTTCAGTTATATATTGTTCCCCTTCCTTAAAATCACAGCTGCACTATCTGTCTAGCTCGAAGTTCAATTTTATTCTTATGTTTCATCTTCACATCATGCTTATTGTGTACAGTTTGGTGTAACCTGTGGTTTGGTAATATTATTTTGTTGTGAAAATTTTCTGTGTAATTTATTTCAGGTTTCAAGTGAAAAAGAAGCAGTTTTTTGTTAACTTCATCACCATCATTCTGTTTGGTGTTATTGGTACATTAATAAGTTGTACCATCATAACTTTGGGTATGTCTTTCCCCTTTGTATGGATTTCTGTGGTTGTTTTCCAAGATTTTCGGTAATAACAAAAAATTTGGCATATCAGATTCTTGTTAATTTCTTACTAATCTAAATTTGTTAATGGGAAACTTTTTATGGTTTAAAAACATTTCCCTGGAAAAAATTGTATAATTACTCTAAGCAAGCTGTCATTTTAAAAATTGTCTAATTCTGATCTGACTTGAACTTTTGAAGCATTGTTCCAGGCGTCACGCAAATTTTTAAGAGGATGCATATTGGTTCACTGGAGATAAAGGATTATCTAGGTATTTTATTAATCAATCTCATCTATTTGGCAACTTGTCATTCTGTTGTGACTCACTATCTTTTCAAAAAAATTCAGCAATTGGTGCAATATTTGCTGCGACGGATTCGGTTTGCACGTTGCAGGTTTGAAATAATATGTCATTTTTTGGAATCTTCCAGCAATTAAGGTGTGAATGCTAAGTACTGAACTTACGAATGATTGATGATGCAGGTGCTCAACCAGGATGAGACACCTTTACTTTATAGTCTTGTATTTGGCGAGGGTGTTGTGAATGATGCTACCTCAGTGGTGCTTTTCAATGCAATCAATAGTTTTGACCTCAAGCAACTAGACCACAGAATTGCTTTGCATGTTTTGGGCAACTTCCTTTATCTGTTTACCGCGAGCACTGTGCTTGGGGTTTTGGTAACAGTCTTAGTTCCTTTAATTTTCATCTACACATCACAAACACGGAAATATTTTTAGTGCAACCATCACACTGAATACTAAGTGCGATGGTTGCACTAAAAACACTCTCAACATGCACATGCCGAAAAGATCTATATCATGCACTCGCATATTGATAGCACATGTGTCTTTATTGTCTTGCAGACTGGTCTACTTAGTGCTTACATTATTAAAAAGCTGTATTTTGGCAGGTAACATCTTGAAAGAAGTATTTTTGTCATTGTCATTGCCATTTTCGTTCAGCAGTTACTATGATAGTATTATTTTGTTTTATATGGTATATGCAGTTTATTAATGCAAAAGTAAGCAGTATACAATTCGATCATACTAAATAAAATTCCTATTACAGTCAATCTCAATTCATCTATCATTTATTAACCACATTGTAAAAGTCTACAGTTTATGATTTCATACCACATAGAAGGGAACACATTTAATCAAATAGCCTAATGAAGAATATATACCGTTAAAGATGAAATTGTATGTGATTGGTTAGGCATGGATCATAGTATAAGTGAAAAAGTCTGCTGAATTCCTGAATTCTTGTTGGCACATCCCACATGAATTGCTATCTTTTCAATCTAAGTCTTGATTTTTTCTTAAATGAAAAGAAATTTCTTTAGTTCAGTGGAATCTCTTACTAACTTTGGGTCTCTGTGTGTTTTTATCTTGAGCACAAGCTTTTTAAACTTGGCATAAAAATAATTTGCAACAATTTCTTAGTTGTTCAACAAATTTCTCACTAATTGCAGGCACTCTACAGATCGTGAGGTTGCTCTTATGATGCTAATGGCATACTTATCCTACATGCTGGCTGAAGTAAGATTTAAAGAACTTACAGAGTGTTTTTTGTGGAGGATGCCTTTTTTTGAGCTTTATATCTATCTATTCTTGTGGTTGACATCAATTATTAGCATGGTGCTGATGTATCTGTTGCATGTTGTGCAGTTATGGTATCTGAGTGGCATTCTCACCGTATTCTTTTGTGGGATTGTTATGTCTCATTATACTTGGCATAACGTGACTGAGAGCTCAAGAATCACTACCAAGTATGTCTTGTAAACAGATTTCTTCTAGCTATATATGGATTTATTTGAGGTGGTAACACTGTCCAATTTGATATGTATTTACCTACATATTTTTCGTCTTACTCTTACAGACATGCTTTTGCAACCTTGTCATTTGTTGCTGAGACCTTTATCTTCCTTTATGTTGGTATGGATGCCTTGGACATTGACAAATGGAGGTTTGTTAGTGATAGGTATGTCCTATGTTCTCTCATGAATAATTGTTGAATCTTATACCTCATAGTCAACAAATGATGGTTTGATGTATCCCCTTTACTGAAACAGCCCTTGTGGCTTGTATTAATTGATGTTTTATGTTTTTTGCATTTGGAAAATTTGTCCTTAATTCTCCAAAATCTTCCTTGTCAAAATTTTTATTTCTTATAACAATTAATGTGCCACACTCGGTTTCTTTTGCAGCCCTGGAACATCTGTTGCTGTGAGTTCAATATTATTGGGTCTAATACTTGCTGGAAGAGCAGCATTTATTTTTCCCTTATCCTACTTATCCAACCTGATTAAAAAGTCGTCAAATGAGAAAATAAGCTTCAGGCAACAGGTATGGCTAGATTGCTGTCTGTCAATAAGTATTCTTTTACAAAATATTTCTTGGGCTGACAAGTTTTCCATTCTTTCTCGTTTTAGGTGATCATTTGGTGGGCTGGTCTTATGAGAGGTGCTGTTTCAATGGCACTTGCCTATAATCAGGTAGGAGAAACACTGCTCATTAGGAGTAATCGTTTTTGCAAAAATAAGTTAACGGTCTCTGTAGATAACGATTTTAAGTTGATTTAAAAACTGACTCTCATAAAATGCAGTTCACCTTGTCGGGGCATACTGAACTTCGATCCAGTGCCATCATGATCACCAGCACTATCACTGTCGTGCTTGTCAGCACAGTGGTAAGACACCTGCTTTGTTGTGGTTTCCTTGCATCTTATGTCAATGTTCATTGGTTTCTTTTCAATATAGACATGTTATCTTTTCATTGCTTTCTACGTCACTGATAATAACCGTTAGGTTAACCATTTTATATATATAGCTCATAAGTAAGATAGGAATAAAACTTTAGTACTACCATCCCAGGCATGGCTGAGTGCATCAATAGTATTATAATTACATATTAATTATAGGGTCTTTAGGATATCTCTTTACACCTCTAAGCTACACTCTCGATCTCACTTATATCTAAGGGCTATGATTTTTTAGTAATGTGAGCCATTGGATACAAGTGGATCAATGGTCAAGATTGAGTGTAAGACTTCTAACTCTTACACTGGTGTAAGAATATCCTGCCCCTTAATTATATATTTTTCGAAGTACATAATTATAATATTAAAGTTCATGTCATCCGACAAGTTTATGAAGATAGAATTTTTTTTTTACTATTATAACTATATATTTCTTAGAGTATATAATTATAATACCACCCTCGCACTGAGCACACAGTATGACATTTTTTTTTAAGTTGATGAGTTACCTAAGATATTAGCTTAGTTGTGGGGATTAGGGATTAGTGATTGGTTTTCAAATTATTAAATTTGCAATTAAAAAGTCGCCCTCCTTTATCGGTTTGGATAACTTACTTCAAGTTCACCGTGCGACTGACTACCAGAGGACCATGATTATTCAAAATTTCCACAAATTAAATGTGGTTTACTCTCCTATAAAAAACTTCTCACTCCAGATAAGGGAATATGAGGTGATAAGCAGTCTAAACTTCTAAGTCGAAAACGGGAATCCGAATATAAGAGAAGCAACTCTGTAACAAAGTTGCATGGCACTCGTGTTCTTGCTGTCAAACTTGATTAATCTCATCAGCAATTCAAATGATGAATCGAATATTAAAAAATACCACATTCCTGAAAAAATTAAAAAGCAAAATTGTTTAGAGGTGCTGTTGACACAATTTAATTATAACTTGTCAGGTGTTTGGTTTGGTGACTCAGCCACTCATAAGGTATTTGCTGCCTCAAGGTCCACCTCCTAAACGCAAAAACAGCATGGCAAACTTAGAGTCATCTTCCCCAAAATCAATCACTGTGCCTTTCCTTGGAGATGCCCAAGAATCTGAAGCTGATCTCGATGGCAATGAAATTTCTCATCCAAGCAGCATCCGCGACCTGCTTACCACTCCAACACACACTGTTCATCACTTATGGCGTAAGTTTGATAATGGATTTATGCGTCCAGTTTTTGGAGGCAGGGGTTTTGTTCCGGTTGTTCCCGACTCGCCAGCTGATCGCAACGGTCAATATATGTAAAATGTTTCTAAACTGTGAATTTTATGAAAATCAACGTGTGCATAAGAACCACATTAAGCTTAGTCGAGCTCTTACGGTAGTAAGAAGGCTGTGTGCTTACTATACAATTTGCGTCTCCGGTAAAGCTGTAAAATTTTATTTTGGATTCTCTAACCCATCGTCACAGCAATTTTTTCTTTTTTGGAGTCAACGCAACTCTTATTACCTCTCTTTGAGGCTGATTAACTTCTCCAGTATTCTCTCAAGCTTTGATTTTTTGAACCAAGTATGAGAAAAATTCAGAATATGGAACTGGTTAAAAACAAGGCCTTGTACTATTACCAGTTTTTGGTACTAGGTTTTTTTTTTTTTTTTTTCTCTTTCTCTCTGGTAAGAAAAAGTTTAGGAAGAAGAAAGACTGAGCAATTTCTAAGGTCTAACATATAGTGACATCACCAAATAAACTGCTAACTAATCACTTACAAATAAAAAGTTCACCAGGGGCCTAAATTACCATATGTGAATCAAATTTAATCGTATAAAATCTAGTTTTAAAATATATCTTATAGTATAATGTTAAGCTGAGATTATTGACATTGTCGTCGAGGGCGTACTTTTTATAATGGCAGTATTATCCTCGTTTACAGCCCAAAAACAACTAATCTAATTTGAAGTAATCATGAAAACCTCACATTTCTCATAGATCATACATCAAACTGGTAAAACAAGAAATATAAATAACACTAACACAAACTTAGGCATAGTAACAATTTGATTAAGCACCAAGTGCTGACATATAGCCATCTGATAAGTTAAGAGCAAAACACAGAATTCAGCAGTACAGACTGGACCTAACCAAACAGGAGAAGGGTGCGAGTTTATTCCACAAAGTCTAAAGCTTCGTCATTTGATAACGCACATTTTTATGTATCCTGGGGGTTGAGAAGGTAGGTTCATCCTTGCAAACCAATAATACCTACACCAACAAACAGCAAAAAGGGGAGATCGGTACAGTCAATATAAGCAAATAACAAAAAAATCTCAAACGTGGATAAATTGTAAGGAAAGGAACCATGAGACAGTAACCAAACTACATATATACATATACAATGATTGATAGTATCTAAAGATCATCGGAACCTTAATTTGTAGCATCACAACCACGTAGAAGATTTTGATATTTTACACAAGTAAAAATGAATGTTAAAAAAAAACATAATTTACTCAAGCAGTCTATACTTACCACAAGCTACTCTGCCACCAGCATTTCCAGTAGATTTGCTAAGCTCATGCCCACCTACACAAGATAACGAAGAATATTAACATGTAGTAAGCCAAAAAGCACATAAAGCTCTCACATAAAAAAAAGAACAGCCGTGACATTTAAGGAAGGTGAAACAGAATTGTGACACCGACATAATAAACGGATGATCCATGACTCCCATACCGAGAAATAAAAATAGATTTGTGATTGTGGGTACCTTTCCCAAGATCATCAGGATCAGCATGGACAACAACAGCCCTTCCTATGATGGAGTGTGGTCCATTGAGAGGGATCTGCAAGCATTTAGTAACTTAGTAAAAATTGAAACTTCTAAGTTTTGGTGTCAATCTAGAAGAATTCACCAGAGATTTTGATTAGGAGATGAATAACGTACCTGACTGTCAGTAATAGAGAAGCTGGCGGTTCCTGAGTCACACAACAGGAGGAAACCATTTTAAAATAAAGACCAAACAAGCAAGCAGTATGATGGAAAAAAAAAAACAAATTCTTTTAGAAATGAAAAGTCACCAAAAAGGAAAGCAAGGTGATCTTGCTAAGCAATATAACTAAAAGAACAAAGTTATACCATCATCACCGACATTAACATTTCCTAGATCACCAGCATGACGATTCTCATCCTCAGGGGCACCATGCTCCTTGCCATTAGGATTGAAATGTGGTCCTGTTATTAATAATAATAAAAAAAATCGAAATATTGAGCCTTATGGTCGTATTACTAGATCAAAGAATTTCATAATTTAATCACTTTTTACAAATTTCATTCCCATGCTCGGAACTTTGAAGAATATGAAGAAGAAAGACAGTCACACAAATGTTCCACTTTCTTCTCATTAAAGCAAAGTGACGGTTTACAATTTGTTCCGTCCCATTATTACTTCAGACTATAAAAATGACATGGATTATTGTCTAAGGACTATACCAGTTGACATGCAGCCATTAGTGGTGTCCCCAAGGGCATGGACATGGAAGCCATGGAGGCCAGGCTTAAGACCAGTAAGATTTCCAGTTACGGTGGTTGGCCCTGGACAATTCACAATATATGTTATTTAATTTGGCTCAGTACAGTACAACGAAAGAAAAACGTAATCATCAGGAAAATCAAGCGCTGCTGAAACTTACCATTTCCCTCCTGATTGAAGTAAACAGTTCCAGCAACACCCGCACTGTTTCCAAGAACTGCCACAGCCTTCACCATCGTTCAATGTGATCTGAAAAAAAACAGCTAGTTAGAACAAAATTGCTGAAACTTACGCTAATTAGTGTGCGTGTGCACACATATACATGGCAATCTAGAAACAAAAAAAATCTTACAAACTCTTAAAAACTTTCGATGGAGATATAATTATGTTCAATTGCTTAAGTTTCTCATGTTAATTCCAAATAAGAGAAGGAAATTAATGAGTTGACTGCAAGTAAAAAATGATTATCATGTGAAAAAGCAGAACCTCCAAATTCCAATACACTAACTCGATAGCTATACAGTAGATCAGTCAAATAATAATACCAAACAACATTTTGTAAACCGAAGATTGACTCAAATTCTTCCAGCTTCGATAGGCATAGCATAGGTTCAAAGCAAGAAATAAATAAATAAATAAAATTATTTTCATTAGAATTTCTGAAATCGAATCCAGAGCATCTGAGCTTAAAACAAGAGTGCTAGGTTTCTTAATCATTCTATTTCTTCTTTCGACTTTCTCTCCATTCTTCAACTCTTCTCCTATACAAAGTAATCAATGTAGTAGGGATAACAAACGAAGGATAAAGATGTGATCATAATTCTAGAGCAACAACTTAAGCGATCTGCGCATGATCGTAGAAAAATAAAAATAGAAAAATAAAAAATACCAGACGGAATCGACAATCAGAGGAGAGAGATTTGAAGAAATGAGAAAAAGAGAAAGGAACTGTTAATGGAAGCAGTGGATCTAGAGAGAAAGATGAAGGAAATACCTCAGGTCACCGCTTAAGATATGGAAGAATCTAGAACGAAGAGGCGATCAGAAGAGTTGTGGTTTGTTTTATGTATTTATAGAGAGGTGAGGTGTTTCAGAAGGAGAGAGCACGAGTGGCACGACTAGTGCGTGAGTGACCACTATTAGCCTTACACTACTTACCACCTTCACCTACCCCGACTGCCACCTTATCGCATTAATTTTGTTATTATCGTTTTCATTTCTTAAACATTTTTGTCCTGTTCTTAAAAGAATAAAGGGAAAAAGATTGTGTTTTATCATTTAATTTTGTTATTAATTTTTTAAAATAAAATAAAATTTCATCATGTTTATTTTTCTGAAAAATTAAAGTGATAATGCAAAAAGAATAAACTTTAATAACTATTTTACATTTTTGAAAAATCAAAATGATTATACTTAAATTTTAAACGACTGATAATATGTAAATGATTAACCTGATAACAACTTAAATTTTAGAGGACCAATTAATGGATTTATTTTTTATTTTTTATGTGCCAAAAGATAAGTTGATAGGTAATGATATTGTTCCTATTGAGGTATTCAAGAGAAATTTATAAGTGAAAATAATGATTACAAATTTACAATACCAAAATGTTTTCAATGATGTAAATATAAAGTACTGCTGTAAAAAAATGTTACATCACCTCAGAATTATCTTAAAAAATGACGCCTCTAATTTCATATTCACTACCAAACATACTGACTTTATATATACCCAAAGCTTCCGCAATTAATGGGGATTATACCAAAACAAGTTTTTAAACATTCAATGCAAGGAGCGATTTTTTGTTACATTAGATGTACGATACATTTGTCCAAAAATAATAAAAGTTTGAGATTTAATAGAAAATACACAAAAGGATATATATTAAAAGAGAAAAATTTATCTTTTTGATAAAAAAATATATCTTATGATGCACCGACACCGATAAGGCACACGACACGCGATACATGTTAATTCCAAAAAATGTCATATTTCGACATGATATGTTTTGATATTAAATAATATTTTCAATATATATAATAAATATAACAGCTCATAATAAGTCATATAACCAATAAAATATTCAAATTTCATAACGTAAATATAAACAAAAATAATTTTTCGAACCTTGTTAATTTTTTATGTCAAATTCCGTAACAGAAATAAATTGATTTATAAATCATTTTTCATGTTTAGTTAATAAAACAAAATTTAGACATTAAAAAAATGTGTCGGATACGTGTTGGAAAAAGTTAACCACACGTCGAAAAAGCGTATCGGAGCGTTGATAACATGTCCCAAAATGTTGACTGCGTGTTAGAACGTGTCGGTGTCCAACACGCATTTTTCAATTTTTTTCCGGTGTCCGTGCTTTGTAGGATATACCCACTTATTCGATATACAAAAGAAATTTCCTAATGCAAGATAGTCACATTAACATTAATTTTTAAGTTTAAAGAAAGAGGCGTCTGATAAACCTTTGCGATTTATGAAATGTTATTATATATTTATAGGACAAGAAAATGCATTTATAGTTTGCATGGTCCAATCCATTGATCCTGATAAACCTTTCGTTTATCATGTTTATAGGACTAATATTGCATGAATTATATAATCAAGAGCATGAATAATTAGCTTTTATATCGAAAATCATGGAAATTGGTTTTTTATCTAACATGTCTTGTTCTTATTGGTTATGAAGGCAAATTAATACAAATTGGAGCAAGAATGGATTGAAAGATTGAAGTTGGAATTGGAAGATAATTGTTCATCCAAGAAGTTCAATCTACAATGATGAAGCACGTTCAAATGTTATTTAACACGTTAAAATGTGCTAACTACTAAGCAAATATGAAGAACCGGAGGAGAACATTCAAATGCTCTAGACAACATTTAAACGCTATAGTCATCATTTGAACGCGCTAGCATGAAAGAAATCACAGCCAAGGAGCACGTTCAAATGTTAATTCCAACATTAAAACGCCATGTAACAGAAGAAAAATGCATTGCTCAACGTTTTAATGTCACTGTCAACATTCAAAAATGCTGAGAGAAGGACATGGATGATTTAGAGCGCGTTTGAATGTTAAAATCAACGTTTGAATGTTTTGTGTCAGAAAAAAATGCAAGATTAATTAGCACGTTTAAATGTTGATTTCTTTCACACAAAAAAAAATGCTGATTTCAACATTTGAATGTCTAGTTGCAATGCCGCTCAGATTCAAATTATAAAATCATCCAATTGAAGATATGATTAAGATTTAAGTGATGATTCCATAAGATCCTATGGAAAATCAAAAGATATGATTTTTCACTATAAACAAAGGGTTCATTCATGATCAAATTGGAGAAAGTTTGAAGAATCAAGAGGAGGAATTCTGTTGCGGAGCATTGGAGCACTGAAGAGTAAAAATAATATCACATCAATGAAGTCTTGAAGAATTATTTTCTTTCCAATTGTTTTTGAATTCAATATGTTAGGCTAAGTTTTTATGTAGTCAAAGGTACATGAAATCCAATTGAATCTTGTTATGAATTAAATTGTCTCTGAATTATTCTTTTTTTATATTTGAATGAATTTATCTATTTTTAATGTTTTCTATGAGTTTGCTACTTATAAATTGATTTAGGGGAATTGTATTACACTAATTACCCAATGGATCTAGTAAACAATGGAATCCCATCGATCCAGGTGTGCTGTAGGTGTTGTGAAAAACGGTAAGACTCTTCAAATCTTCATTTCGTTAAATGCAGTACAAATTATTATATAATATTCCTGCAGGTATAAAAATTATACAAACAGATATTGTAAAATATAATCGACAGATTGTAGCCAAAAAAAAAAAAATCAAATACAATTTAAACTAGGAAATAAAATTATAATTAAGAGAAAGTAATTTTTAGAAAGAATTAACAAATTATTGACAATGTTTTTATCAAACACAATTCATAATGCACCAGAGTAAAAATAAAAATATGATTTTTTTTTTTATAAAAAAATATGAATCTATTCTATTATTAATATAAAGATTCTTACATTATCATAATAACTGATAGTTTTGTTTTATGAAATATAATAAAGTGAAAATATATCCTATTTTACTCCAACCCTTCGCATGTAACTAAACAAAGCCCATTTTTTTGGATACCAAAAAAATAGAGAGCCCATTTTAGAATAGTTTGTGAAAGGAACAATATTTTGAACAATCGGTTTCAGCTGTCTTATATCAAAAGTCAGAGCGACTGGGCTTTTTGGTATTGTCAATATCTTGCTCCAATTCTCTGCGAGATTCATCCCACAGCTGCGTTTCAATACCCAACTTTTTGATCTCTGCAAGTCCACGCTCAACTGCAGAAAGGATAAAGTACTAGAAGATGATATTCGAAACAGATGTAAAAAATTTACAAGAGATGGTTATTAATATTTGCAAAGTACCACAGACTAGTAAAATGATAATTATGAGTTGTTTAGCATGCTATAGCCTATACTATTCGCAGGTAAAACCACTACAGTTGGCAGAATATATACTAGAGTAGATCTTTCAATCTTCCTAGTAGAAGACATCCATAAAGGGTGACTTAGTATAAACGGAAATAACTCACAAATTTATCTACTAGTCTTTATTCCTAGACACGTAGAATGTGTGGTATCATTATAATGTAGAACTTAAAATAAAAACAACTATTTTCTTGTGGAGAAGACAAAACTTGTATTTCTCTTTTTTCTTGTGATATGTTGCTTACAATATGGATTAGTTTATATAGGCATTAGATTGCCTTTTCATGACCCAAACATTAAATTAGCCATAAACCACAAAACTAAACTTCTAACTCTTGGCCTCTCTAACTCTTGACCTTTCACTTTCTCACAACTTTTGGCCTTTCACTTTCTTACAACTCTTGGCCTTTCACTTACCTAAACACATGACTCCTTAATTAAGACTATTAAATATAAAACTAACAAAACATTTAAAGTTTATTCAACAATTCTCCTTCATAAACTTAAATGGTTCTGCCATCTTTCATCCCAAGCATCTTCTTGCAATTGTTGAGCAGCAACGTCGGCAGTGGCTTTGTGAAGATGTCCCCGACTTGCTCTTGACTGGTCACGTGTGTTAGCTCCACATTTCCTTCCTTTACTTGATCTCGGATGAAGTGAAATCGGACGTCAATATGCTTGCTTCTTTCATGATTTACCGGGTTCTTGGCTAGCTCTATAGCCGACTTATTGTCAATTCGGATCACAGTTTGGCCGACTTGTTTTTCCTCCAACTTGCTTAGCAGATTCCGGAGCCACATTGCATGACAAACACACCAAATGCAGCTACATATTCAGCTTCACATGTCGACAGTGTCACAATAGGTTGCTTCTTCGAAATCCAGGTGAATGCCGTGTTGCCCATGAAAAACACATAACCAGCCGTGCTCTTTCGATCATCTACGTCTCCACACCAATCACTGTCAGAATATCCAATCAACTTGTATTTTTCCGAGCTCGAGTAGTGTAACCCGTGTGAAACTGTACCTTGAACATACCTCAGAATTCTCTTTACCGCCTTCCAATGTGTGTATCTCGGCTCCTCCATGAACCGACTTACTATGCCGACACTTAACGAGATATCCGGCCTCGTGCATGTGAGATAACGTAGGCTTCCCACCAAACTTCTGTACTTGCTTGCATCAACACGGTCTCCTCCATCAAACTTAGAGAGTTTTGAACCGGGTTCCATTGGTGTTGAAACTGGGTTGCAATCTTCCATCTTGTACTTCTTCAAAATCTTTTTTGCATAAGCCTCCTGTGACACGAAGATTCCCTTCTCATTTTGTTTTACTTCCAAACCAAGAAAGAACTTCATCAAACCGAGATCTGTCATTTCGAACTCTCTTGTCATTGTGCTCTTGAACTCTTGTATCATCTTGGCATTGTTTCCCATAAAAATGAGGTCGTCAACATAAAGAGCCACAATTAACAAGTCTCCTCCATTTTTCTTGACATAAACAACATGTTCATATGGACATTGTTCAAGTCCATTCTCCTTGAAATATTTGTCAATACGAGCATTCCATGCCCGTGGTGCTTGCTTCAACCCGTAAAGTGTTTTCTTCAATCTCAGCACCTTCTTCTCTTCTCCTGCCTTCATGTAGCCCGGCGGTTGTTCCACATAAACTTCTTCTTCAAGAACACCATTTAGAAATGCCGACTTTACATCCATTTGATGCATTGGCCATCTGTATTGAGCAGCCTGTGAGATGAGTAGCCGAATTGTCTCCATCCTTGTAACAGGGGCAAACACCTCGTCATAGTCAATTCCAGCCTTCTGCTTATAACCTTTTGCAACTAGTCGAGCTTTATATCGTTCTATCTCCCCTTGAGCATTCATCTTCTTCTTGAACACCCACTTCACTCCAATGGGCCGACTTCCTTCTGGTAGCTCGGCTAACTCCCATGTGTTATTTCGGTCAATAGCTTCTATCTCCTCATCCATGGCATCTTGCCATTTCTTATCTCGGATGGCTTCTTCAAAACTTATGTTCTCAGAGTCTGCAAGAAGACAAACAAAATGTACCTCACTTGTTGACTCATATATGTCTTGTATGCTTCGCATCCTGGGTTGTCGTACCTCATCTTCATCATCAGAAGCTTCAGGACTTGCCGGGTTGATAATTTGTGTTGAGATTCCGTCTTCAAAGTTTACCTCAGAAGAATTGTTCCAGTCCCACTCATTTGCTTCATTGAGCTTTACATCTCTGCTTACTATGACTTTCTTGTTGACGGGGTCAAACAACTTATACCCCTTTGTTTTTTCATCATATCCAATAAAAACATATTTCTTGCTTTTATCCTCGAGCTTGGTTCTGAGCTGGTCCGGTATGTGTGCATAGGCTATACTGCCAAAAACTCTGAGATGAGCCATTGAAGGCTTTTGACCGCTCCATGCTTCCTGTGGAGTTTTATCATCCAAGTTCGAATGTGGACATCGGTTCTGCACATACACAGCACACTGCACAGCTTCCGCCCAAAACTCCTTCGGCATCCTTTTGTTCTTCAGCATTGACCGAACCATGTCAAGAATAGTCCGGTTCTTCCTTTCAGCCACGCCATTCTGTTGTGGTGAGTATGGTGCTGTTAGAAACCTCCTTATCCCCTGTTCCTCACAGAAAGACATAAACGCTGTTGAGGTATATTCCCCACCTCTGTCAGACCGCACCGATTTGATATAGCTTCATGTTGCCTTCTCAATCATCACCTTGAACCTTTTGAACACATCAAACACCTCGGACTTCTCCTTCAGAAAGTAAACCCAAGTTTTCCGTGAGAAATCATCAATAAAGGAAATAAAATACTTCTTACCGCTGAAGGAACCCGTATTGATGGGTCCACACAAGTCGGTATGTATTAGTTCCAGAGGTTGCTTAGCCCGGAATCTTGCCATCTTCTGAAACGTTGTCCTGGCATGCTTGCCAAGTACACAACTCTCACAAAACTTTCCTTCAAAGTTGATGCCAGGTAACCCTTCCACCATCTTCTTCTTTGCCAACTCGGTTAGACCACCATAATGTAGGTGACCAAACCGGAGATGCCAAAGTGACGCCTTATCTTCCACCTCGGCTTGTAAACATTCAACCTGTATACATTTCAGATTTAGTTTATACATACGATTCTTACCCATTTGAACCCGAACTATCAACCGACCTTGTTCATCTTTCAAATACAATACCCGGTCTTTCATAATAACCGAGTAACCTTTCTCCATCAGTTGACCCATGCTTAAAATATTGCTTTTTAGGTCGGGTACATAGTACACATCTCGAATTGAGCCAATTAACCCGTCCTTTTGTAGGAAAAAGATCGTACCTCGGCCTTTTACCTCAACCTTTGAGGCATCCCCGAACGAAACATGTCTGGTTTCCACCTTTCTCATCTCCTTGAAGAAGTCCTTATGTCCGCACATGTGGTTGCTCGCACCCGTGTCAAGATACCACTCCATGTCATCGTCTGGACTTCCTTTACTGTGTGTCATTAACAAGACACCATCCTTCATCTCGCTTTCTGTGGCTAGGTTGGACGTATCCTCCACCTTTTTCTCCTCTCTGCATTCTCTTGCGAAATGTCCGACTTTGCTACAGTTGTAACACTTGTCCGAGTTACAATCTTTTGCATAGTGACCAAACTTTCCACATTTGTAACACTCGATGTTTGAATAATGTGACCGACCTCCTCGTCGACCTCGTCCTCTTCCTCTCCAGTTTTGTTGATTTGACTGTCCTACCTCATCACTATACACTTCTTGACTTCGGCCTCGACCTCTACCACCACGGCTAGTACCTCGTCCACCGCGGCCACGTCCTCTACCTCGAAAATTTTGAGAATAGAGCATCTTCTCATCTTTAATTGTTGCTTTGGTCTGAAGTGCCTGCTCAAGAGTTTCCTTCTTCTTCTTCTTTCTTTGTTCATGCGCTTCAAGGGAACCCGCCAACTCGTCAATGGTGAGTGTAGACAGGTCCTTGGACTCCTCTATGGCACAAACCACGTTTTCGAACTGGTCTGTCAAAGATCTCAAGATTTTCTCCACCACTCTGGTGTCAGGTATATCTTCTCCATTCCGTTTTAACTGGTTCACAATTCCTTGAACCCGGGCAACGAACCCGGATACTCCTTCCGTGTCCTTCATCTTCATTCCCTCCAACTCGGCACGAAGGGTTTGAAGCCGGACTTGTTTAACCCGGTTAGCTCCTCTATAGACATTTGCTAAGATGTCCCAGGCTGCCTTTGAGGTCTCACAATTTGCTATCTTCTCGAACCCGGATTCGTCTACAGCTCGGAAGAGCATGAATAACGCCAGCTTGTCTTTTGCACGCGTCTCTTTCAACGCTTTGGTTTGAGCCGCCGAATGGCCTCCAGTGTCCTGTGGTTCTACAAAACCTGCTTGAACATTCTCCCAAGCGTCCTGGGATCCGAGAAGAGCCTTCATCTGGATGCTCCAATTCTCGTAGTTCTCCTTCGTCAACTTAGGTAGTGCCATATCACTCCCCCTCTCCATAGCTTTGATACCAATTTGTGGTATCACTATAATGTAGAACTTAAAATAAAAACAACTATTTTCTTGTGGAGAAGACAAAACTTGTATTTCTCTTTTTTCTTGTGATATGTTGCTTACAATATGGATTAGTTTATATAGGCACTAGATTGCCTTTTCATGACCCAAACATTAAATTAGCCATAAACCACAAAACTAAACTTCTAACTCTTGGCCTCTCTAACTCTTGGCCTTTCGCTTTCTTACAACTCTTGGCCTTTCACTTTCTTACAACTCTTGGCCTTTTACTTACCTAAACACATGACTCCTTAATTAAGACTATTAAATATAAAACTAACAAAACATTTAAAGTTTATTCAACAGAATGAACCATAACACTGGCTACAGAAGACAAAACTACAATAACAAGGTCTTAATTTTCATCCAAAAATGAATATGGCGGAACCAATACCGTAATACTTGAGGTTTGCAGGTAAGTTACAAGGGATGGAGGAAAAAGATGGACTGTACCGTCAACTGCATCTTGTGAGTGTGGAGTCCTAGAAGTATGATCGATCCAATACTGCAAACGCTCATCTGCTATGTCAGGTTCTATTTCATGCCGTTTTGCTCTCCTCCAAATATAAGTAAGCCAAGCCTAAAACGAACAGGTAGACAAGAACCCATAAACATAATCAAACACAGCTGATGCGGACACGTTAAAGAAGAATAATCCAGAAAAGCTCGAAATAGTCAAATCGGTATCCTTCTTAATAAATTACCCCAAAAGATAAGAAAGTACCTAGCAAATTTTATCGTGTACTCGCTTCTATTGGAAATTAAAAGTTCTACCCCGTACATAATAATCATGAATATATGGTGTATTAGTTATTTTCAAGAATTAATATGTTAGACACTTAAAAACTCCAAATATAGTCAAATCTGTATCCTTCTTAATAAATTATCAAAAAAGAGAAGAAAGTACATCGCAAATGTTACCGAGTGCACGCTTCTATTTTTTTTAAACCGAACTATCCTTGCTTCCCATGGATTTGACTTTTTGAATCGTACGAGACTAATTCAGAATTCCAAACATATTAAGAATTAAGATTTTAAACCCCTCCACAAAATAATATTGATAAGAATCAAACTCATTCTTTCACTACCTACTCAACTCGAATGCACTAGCTAGCAGATGTTTTCACTTTTATTTGAAATTTAAAAGTTCTACCCCATCCATAATAATCATAAATATATGGCACATTAGTTATTTTTAAGAACTAATATGTTTGTCATTAAAAGACTAATATGATCAACAGTTTGACATTAATGATTTTCATGGACTAAGGCGATATTTTCCCATTTTTAAGAACTAATATACTTGACGCTAAATATTTCGGAGTTAATTTAAAAATTCATTCGAAGGAATAATATATTATTTGACTTTAGATCACAATAACAGAAAACTTGAGCTGTGTTTGGTGTATATTACTTCATTTTCAATTGGTATATTCTTACTAATAATTATAAAAGTGCCACTTATTTTTTATTTTAAAAATTTTACAGTGAAATGATGAAAGCAACAAAATTTTAAAGCGGTGTTTGGTTTATTTTTTATTTTTTTAGTTGATATGTTTATACCAATAATTATAAAAATACTCTCGTATTTTTACTTTGTTTCCTGTTTTTTAACTTTTATGAAGAAATTGGTGAAAATAAATCTTTACTTTATTTCTTCTATAACATTTTAAAAATAGCAAATAATGTGAAAATAATATGATATTTTATAATTATAAAAAAATATAAGCTAAAAATACAAATAAAAAACAAACTAAGGTCACTTAAATTTATAAAAAAATTCCCAGATTTTATTCCAAGTAACTCCCTGAAAACACATTTTTCAGCTTTTATGAATCTCCTTCATTCTGATAAAATTTCCTGAGCTTCAGCAGATAATTTAAGTAACATACAGTAAGCTTGTTCCAAGATGCAAGCTGATTGCTTGTTTTTCTCTCTCCACACCCCCAACCTCAAATTTGCTATCTTTACATTTAAAGTCTTGCTTCCTGGGTTAACCCTTTCGAAACACAAAGAAATAAGTCCTATGGCTGTAAGCCTTAAATTTTATGGTATATTGAAAAATTGAAGTTTCCAAATAGCCCAGTTAGAAATGAAAGCCTAATTAAGTGATCAAATCTATTTTTCCTTTTCCAAGAAAAATAGCAAGGAGGAGGAGAGTGGACTAAGGAGGACAATATCAAAGAAACGGCAGGAGAAAAATATTGAAGAAACAATGAAAATATTGTTGCATGTACCTGCTTAAAAGATACATCTTCAGCCTCCTCCTGGCTCAATTCTGAAAGCAAAAAATTTATCTTTAAATGAAACATACAACATTAATGTAATTGAAGAATAGAGTTATTTTAAATAAAATAAAATAAAATCATTTCAGGTACTGTGACAGTCTCAATGTGAATCAACTTACAGACGTGCAAGGTGTGACGATGATACTCAAGGAAGAAAAAAGTGGTATAGTGTGTGTAACAAAAGTGCCACGAGCTGGTCTTCTCATGATAGACAAGATGCAAAGCTGAGCTTACTTGTTTACTATTACTTGTTTACTATCAAATAATATTATGACTCCACCAGCACTTAACTTTTTACGACATTTTCATGGCAAATGCAAAGTTTGTCATAGAAAACTTACCAAATGCATCACACTGCCCTTCAATTGGTAGTTTCAAGTCATCTACACCAAGAAATCAAGACCAGAGTCAGACCCCCCATGCATATAGCAACCATTGAGAGAATGAAACCCACGAAATCGATTAAAAAATCCCTTAATAATAGGACTTGGATTCTCCCCCGTCTTTAAATTTTTCTTTAGAAAAGGACGTAAAATTTCTGATTGATTGTATCGAGGATAGTGAGCATGTGATACTTTACACTCAGCAGGCAATCAATCTGGATAGATATACAAAAGAAATAACAAATTCGCATATAATAAAACAGTATATCCACTATCAAATATCCAAAAAGGAAAAAAATAATGCGAAGCTGAATTTGAATCACTCTGTAAAAAATTGTTAATCTGCACGATTCGGGGGCAAATTTACAATACACATGCTAATTGAGATATGACGGCTGCATTTGTAGATAAAAAAAATAGTGCATGAATTATAGAACTTTGCACCTGAAAAACCAGCTTTCAGCATATTTGGTCGCCTATGTTGAGCCAATGCAACTGCCAAAGCTTCTTCTACCTTTAAAACAATTACAAAGAATAAAGCCAGTCATAGCAAACCCCCTTTGTTCTCCTCGGTAACTAACAAATGTCATTGAATATTAATGAAAACACTGCTCGAACAGCACAAGTCAGTATTATCACCACGTGAAACAATTTTCAGAGGTTCTCCATTCACTCCATACCGTTTAGATTTTAGGCAAATTAACTAAATAAAGGACAAGGCGCCTGCACATTTGTCAAAATAAGAATATGATAGACACCTTTAGTGAAGCTAATTCCCGCAAACCTTGCTCGACAAAAAGCATGTTCTCAATATTTCCCTCTCCAGAAAGTTCATTCAGGTCACGTTGATCTTCTGTATCCTCTATGTCGAGGTCTGTAGTGTTGCACAAAAATTAAGGGCAGTTGTTAGTTAATCACTCCAACTTATTTTCAAGAGGTACATAACGTAACTGAGGGGGAGAAAAATATAGAAAGCAAACAACTAAAACAGGGGGAATACAGAGTAATTACCTGTTTCCCCTTTAGCTTTCTCTCCAGCAGCTAATACAACTGCAATCGGATTGGGAGCGTACTTAGACCAGTATTTATATCTTGCTTCAGCAATCTCAGCAAGAATACCTGCAATATATTTCAGAGGCATTAAATGGAATGTGAGATTTCCGCCCTCTATCCCACCTCCCCCCCCCCCCCCCCCCCCCCCCCCACCCCCAACAAATATTTAGTATTATCGTCGCACCATGGACTCTCAGTGAGTGGCACTCAATCATATTTATAACTATATATTTTTGGAGACCATATAACTATAATATATATTTTTTCTTTTTACATCAGTCGAGAAATTTTAAAAAGAGAATTTGTTTTTAATATTATAATTATATATTTTCCGAAAAACATAATTATAATACGAGATTAACGAGGAGCACTCAAGATATACTCAGTGCAACAATAATATTCAATATTTATCCACCTTATAATGAAATTGAAAACTATACATGTAGATAATCCACACTTTCAAATGTAAAGACAAGCAAATCATACTTATATTTTACCAAATAATCAGATGACTTTACCATGTTTAACGCATAGACCCCAATACTGAGCCAGCCAACACCTCTTTAAAACAACCTCTTCCTAATAGACAAAACTGAAAATCACATAAACTATCAAGAAGATTATTAAAATGAAAAAAATTGTTATTAAAATTAAACGCTAACCATTTCTTCTGAGGTAAGTATCATTCGTTGGGTCATAAGCCGTAGCTTCTCCAATGCAGACGTCGTCTCCTCCAATGCAGCCTGACACAAAAGAATGAGAAATTTGAATTAAATTATATAAGCACAATGCTTATAGGAAATGAATAATCCTAGATTTTTTTACATGAAAAAATCATGAAGTCTACTTTTTTAATGAAACATTAAATAGATAGAATTATATAAGAGTTATGAATGTTTATGATAGAAAAATGATACAAATTTTCATAACACATTTAAAAATCGTTCTTTATTAAACATCGAGCAGTGATGGTAATTCTTGTCGATAGTCTTACCCTTATATAATTACGGAAAAGTATTTGTCCTTCTAAATGACACAATTTATTAGACCCATACTTTTATATTTTTTATCCACTCTCTCTCTCCTCCTTTATCTATCTCCTTCTCTCACTTAAAATAACATAACTTTACATCCTTTAAAATGATACACATTTTTTCCTTACAAAATACCTCAAATTCTCACGTTAAAATCTAAACATGAGATAATCTATTCTCTTTACTTGCAAGATACTCAAAGTTAAACGAATGTTAGGCTCACCTTCATGGGCCAAAGACTATATCTCCCAAATGTAAAAGTGGGAAGCCAATTGTTAGTAGAGCTTTTAGTAGTTCATTTGTAAACAACAGAAGATAGTATATACTGGGGGGGGGGGGGGGGGGTGTTCAGTTGGGAAATGAGACTGCCATTAGTGAGATGTCGTGCCAAATTGTTAATTGGTTGATACGATTGAGTTGTAATAAATAGAACCCTGTGTCAATGTGGGAACACATCTGAATAGTATCAATAAACTTCTTTTCAGTTTCGTTTATTTCTTCTCTCTTTCTGTTACTTTCAGTACTTGAATTTTTCCTTCATATTCTTCAGATAGGAACCCATTTCCTATCATTTTTTCCCAACTGACATATAACCCCCCTTCCAGGATACACGATCTGCTGCTATTTACAAATGGACTACTAAAAGCTCTACTAACAATTGGGCTTCCCACTTTTACATTTGGGAGATATAGTCTTTGGCCCATGAAGGTGAGCCTCCCCGTAACATTCGAGAGAAAGTTGAGAATCTTGAATTGAGAAAACTGAATAATTCTCATTATGCTAAACTTCAGATACAAAGTGTGTTATATACACAGTACCACTAATTAAACTAATTTACACGTGCATGAAATAATAACAAAATGGAAAATTGAGTGAGCTAACACCTACTAACAACTTTAACAGATCACATTCTAACTCAATGAAATAGTGCATGTAACTATATCAATACCCCCGAGCTATGAAGCACCGATACTTCAAAAACCCTGATTTATCGTGTCCGACATTTCTCGACACTTGATACTCCAATACTCATTGCAAAGATTCAAAAAAAGTTCAAAGGTTACATTGCGTTGCATTTTGAGTTTCAATTATTAGATTCGTTCGATTACTATTATCATTTTATTGAGTTTAATATAAACATTAAGGATATCTTATGTTTCTTTGCAAAATTGATGGGTATTATAAGTCTAGCTTTATTTTTGTTAAATTATTGAATATTAAATATAATATATACTACATAAATTAAAAATATTATATAATATCAAGAAGTATCCTAACGTATCGAAATTTAACATTTTTTAAAATTAATGTGAGGAGTGTTCCCTTCCCCAGACACTCACGAAGTGAGTATTTGAACTGGGTCGGCCCTTTTTTTAATGTGAGGAGTGTTGAGTCGTGTCTATCATATCGCTTTTCCCTTGTCAATATCGGTGCAACATAGCCGACAAGTTAGGAGGTTAATATCAAGCAAACTCAACTTGGAAATAACGTCTCGGAACAGAGCTGGATGGAGAGACTTGGTAAGGACATCTGCAAACTGATGATGAGTTGATATGGGTAGTAGACGAATTAGACCAGAATTTATCTTCTCTTTGGTGATATGACAATCAATTTCAATGTGTTTGCTATACGTTCATGGAAGCTGGGATTGTGTGCAAGATACACAGCAGCTTGATTATCACAGAATACAGGAACTGATTGAATGAAAGGGATACAAAGATCCTTGAACAGATAAGCCAACCATTGGATTTTGCACACGACAAAAGCAAGGGCCCTATATTCGGCCTCAGATGATGAACGAGACACAGTGCTTTGTTTCTTCGAACGGCAAGCGATAAGTGAAGGGCCTAAAATGTACAGAACTCGGTGATTGACCTGCGAATATCAGGGTAGCAAGTCCAATCACTATCTACAAATGCTGATATTTTTAAAGAGCTAGCAGCTGGGAAAGAGAGACATTTGCTTGGTGAAGCTTTCAAGTAACGAAGTACATGACAAGCAACTTGATAATGATTATGCATTGGGTTAGAAACAAATTATGACAGTAGATTAACAGCATGTGTGATGTCAGACTTGGTTGTAGTTAAGTATAACAATCGCCTTATGAGTCTACGGTATGCAGAGGGGTCATCATAAGGGTTTCCTTGATCACGGGAGAGCTTAAGAGCAGAATTGAGGGGATTTGTAGCTGCTTTAGAGGCAAGGAGACCAACATCCGATAATAATTCAAGCGTGTATTTCCTCTGATGAAGAATAAGACACTGTGTGGAACGAGCAACCTCCAAGCCTAAGAAAAATTGAAAAGATCCAAGGTCTTCTATTCACAAAGTGGCATGTAGAGTCAATTTGACCCTTTGAACTTCTGCTGCATTATCACCGGTCAACACAACGTCATCTACATAAACTAACAAAGTTGTAAATGAAGTGAGACTTGCTTACAAGTAGTGAATGATCAGCAAATGATTGTGAGTAACCCAATGCTTGAAGAGTTTCTGTGAGCTTTGCTTTTATTGCATACTTGCTTGTTTTAATCTATATGAGGATTTTTGATGTTTGCTTACAACTTTAGGTATGGAACATTGAATCCAGGAGGCAATTTCATAAATACCTCTTCGTGAAGATCCCCATGAAGGAACGCATTGTCAAACATCAAGTTGTTGGAAATGCCAATTCTTAGCCACTGCCAAGGCAAAAAGGACTCAGACCATTGTCAGTTTAGCAATTGGGGAAAAGGTTTGAAAGTAATCAACTTTTTCACATTGAGTATACCCTTATATAACCAACCTTGCTTTACAACGATCCAACGTCCCATTTGGTTTTCTCTTGATTTTAAAGACCCACTTGCATCCTATGGGTTGCTTACTAGGTGGAAATGCAACTAAAGACCATGCGTTGTTCAGTTCTAATGCCTTAAGCTCAGCATTCATGGCTTCTTGCCAATGCGAAGAAGCTGCTGCTTGTTTGAATGTTGTAGGCTCGATTTCAGCAAAAACGTTGTGACAAAAACTCAAATATGTATGAGAGCATTTATTATAAGAGAGGACATTAGAAAAAGGATAAGAAATATTGCAAGAGTTACCTGGGGATGATTTGGTGTTTGCCAAACTACAATGGAAATCTTCTAAGTAGAGAGGACGTGATTTTTGCCTTGTGGAACGTCTAACAGGTTCATCAAGACTGACGTGGAGAATAGAAGCATTATTGTTTGGGGTAGGAGTGTGTTGTAAATATTGGTTATTTAATTATTATTATTTTTTGTATTGGGCCAAGCCTATTAGGTCAAGTATTAGGTCAAGTATTAGGATTTTCATTCTCTATAAATAGAGACATCTTTGTACAGATTATTCACACAATTAATATTATTTTTCTGATTACCTTTTTCAAGTTGGTATCAGAGCTCTCGATTCTGAGGGTTCTGCTTCCGCAAATCACCATTTTTAAAAACCAAACCTATTTGCCTCTCACCACTACAAAGCCGCCGCCAGAAAAAAATTTCGGGGACCTTTTGGATCGTGAGGATCCTTGTTTCACTTCGTTTTCTTAGATCTATCATTATACGGAGGTTTTTTTTTCATCAGACGACCAGAACAGCTCAAAAAAAATTTTTGCTCGATTTTGTCTCCTATTTCTGGATCTTTGATTTCCTCTTAGATCAGACGTCGCTTGGTATTTTTTTTGTTGTGATTTTTTGGCTTCTTGGTGTTATCCTTTGACCATTTTTGTGCAATATGGCCTCTTCTCAAAGGAGTTCCTTTACAAACTTTTCTAATGGTGCATCTTCTAGACCTAAGAGAGACGATCGATGGTGTTCTTATTGTAAAAGAACATGTCATATCAAGGATCTATGCTTTTGCCTCCATGGAAAGCAAACAATCTTACACAAGATAGCAAGGATGCGTGGTCAAGCGCAATTTACTTCCTCTTAAATAACTCCTGCACCTAATGAGTCCCAACCTGCATTTCATCCAGGTGAGTTGGAACGAATCCGAACCATCCTTGATTCTCTGAGTAAGCCATCTGATACTAGTGCTTTGACAATGACTGGTATGAGCTCCAAAACTTATTCTTTCCTTTCTTCATGTAATGATTTTAAACATTCTTGGGTTGTTGATTCTGGTGCTACTGGTCATATGGCTTGTTGTGCTGACTCCTTTACTTCTTATCATCCTACCATTGGAACTCATACAATAGCCGTAGCTGATGGCTCACATACATCAGTTGCGGGTTCTGGTGACATAAACATACAGCAGTCCTTACATCTTAAAGATGTTCTTCATGTTCCTAAAGTCTCCACGAATCTTCTTTCTATTCATAAAATTACAAAAGATTTGAATTGTACTGTAACCTTCTTCCCTACCCATTGTGTTTTTCAGGATCTCACTACGAGGAAGACGATTGGTAGTGCTAAAGAGCAAGGTGGGCTGTACTATCTGGTGTCACAATCTCCTGTAAATAAAGTAACAGATCACATCTTGATGTCTCATGGTCAATCAACTGCTGATTCTTTGATTTGGCTTCATCATAAGCGCTTGGGACATCCTCCATTTAGTTTACTCAAGTCTTTATTTCCGTCATTGTTTTTGTCTAAGCCTGTTGAGTCTTTTCATTGTGATGTTTGTGAGTTTGCTAAGCATCTCCCTGTGTCTTTTCCTTTTAGTATTACTAAGAGTGTTGGACCTTTTGATCTTATTCATTCTGATGTTTGGGGTCCTTCTAAAGTCCCTCATTCTTCTGGAAATAAATGGTTTGTTTCTTTTATTGATGATTGCACTCGTGTAGCTTGGATTTACTTAATGCGTGAAAAGTCTGAGGTACCACAACTGTTCTTTCAATTTTATAAAATGGTTGAGACCCAATTTGGTGAAAAAATCAAGAGACTAAGAACAAATAATGGTATTGAATATGTTAATCACAATTTTTCCCAATTTATACGAGATTAAGGTATGATTCATGAACTTACTTGTGTTGACACCCCTCAACAGAACGGGGTTGCTGAAAGAAAAAATCGTCACCTTCTTGAAATGGCTTGTGCATTAATGTTTGAGACACATGTACCCAAATATTATTGGGGAGATGTTATTCTTACTGCAGCATTCTTGATCAACCGTTTACCCACTCGGTTACTTGACCATGTAAGTCCTATTCACTTTATAACTTCTTTTTTCCCTTCTATTCCAACTATGAGTCTTTCTCCACGAGTGTTTGGGTGTGTTGCTTTTGCTCCTGTTCATAAAAATCATCGCAGTAAGTTGGATCCTAGGGCTATTAAATGTGTCTTTCTTGGTTATGTTCTTGATAAGAAGGGCTACAAGTGCTATCACCCTGGTAGTAGGAAATTTTTTTATTTCTATGGATGTTACATTTCAGGAATCTGAGTCCTTTTTCCAAGGTCCTCATCTTCAGGGGAAGAATACTTCACCAGAAAACTTGGTACCACAAAACTCATCACCTCCATTCTTTGAGTTTGAATCTTCAGTATCTACTCTTTTACGTGTGTCAGTGTCTCCTCCTCTTGTTCCTGTTTCTCCTATGAGTGATCCTCTTGTGACTGATACATTAAGTACACCAGAGATACAGAAGATCATGACACCTGAGTTGGTATATCAAAGAAGGAAACAACCCACATTGCCTCAGCAGCAATCTCAATCGTTTGAACCACTGGTAAGTCCTGAATCTCATATTTCTGATCATGATGTTAATATTTCTGATGACTTACCCATTACTACTGATTCTGATGTTTTACCCATTGCTCTTAGAAAAGGAAAAAGATCTTGTCCCAAGAAATCTTGTTCCTCCTGTCCCTCTTGTATTCAATACCCTATCTCCCATTTTGTTTCCTCTGCTAATCTTTCTGTGCAGCACAAAAGCTTTGTTTCAGCACTAGACTCTATTGCAATCCCAAAATCAGTACGTGAAGCCTTGAAAGATGGGAATTGAGCTCAAGACATGCAAGAGGAGATGAATGCGTTGGAAAAAAATAAAACATGGGAGGTTATTGATAGACCTGACGGAAAGAAAACAATAGGGTGCAGATGGGTTTATGCCCTGAAATATAATTCTGATGGAACTCTTGAGAGATACAAGGCTCGATTAGTCGCCAAAGGTTACACTCACACCTATGGCATTGCTTATGAAGAAACCTTTGCTCCAGTTGCAAAGATGAATACAGTGAGAGTCTTGTTATCCCTTGCTGCCCATTACAATTGGGATATAAATCAATTTGATGCGAAAAATGCTTTCCTCAATGGTGAGTTAGAAGAAGTCTACATGGAAATCCCGCCTGGTTTTGATTCTGTGAAGAGAGAAAATAAAGTTTGTAGATTAAAAAAGGCCTTGTATGGATTGAAGCAGTCACCTCGTACCTGGTTTGGAAGGTTTACTAAGGTTATGATGACCTTAGGATACAGATAGAGTCAAGGAGATAACACTCTTTTCTTCAAGCACTCCCATAATGGGAAGCTTACTGTGCTCCTTGTATATGTTGATGATATTATTATCACATGTGATGATTTTGTGGAGAGACAGATTCTGCAAACACGGCTTGCCTCTGAGTTTGAAGTCAAAGACCTTGGGAAACTGAGATATTTCCTAGGGATAGAAGTAGCTCATTCAATCAAAGGAATTTTTATCAGCCAGAGGAAATATGTTCTTGATCTTCTCAAAGAAGCAGAAAAGCTCGGGTGTAAACCCTCTAATACTCCTATTGAGCAGAATCACAAGATAGGCTATGAAGAGGAGACTCTTCCAGTTGATAAAGGACAATATCAACGGCTAGTTGGGAAATTGATATATCTGGCTCATACTAGACCACACCTAGCTCATGCTGTTAGTGTTGTCAATCAGTTTATGCACAATCCAAAGGAGAAACACATGCAGGCAGTAGAGAGAATTCTTCAGTATCTTAAAGCTACTCACTGGTAAAGGATTGTTATTCCGACGTGATGGTAATCTCTCTTTAGAAGTTTACACTGATGCTGATTATGCTGGATCCGTGACTGACCGTCGTTCTACCACTGGTTACTGCATGTTTCTTTGCGGTAACTTGGTGATGTGGAGAAGTAAGAAACAAGATGTGGTCGCTAGATCAAGTGCAGAAGCTGAATTTCGAGCTATGGCTCAAGGCATTTGTGAGTTATTGTGCTGAAAATTGTACTTGATGATCTCAAGATAAAATATGAGGGACCTATGAAGCTGCTATGTGATAATAAGTCCGTTATTTGTATAGCACATAATCCAGTTCAACATGATCGGACTAAACATGTTGAGGTTGGCCGTCATTTCATCAAAGAGAAACTTGATAGTGGGCTGTTTACACTCCATACATTCCCACTAGGCGTCAATTGGCTGATCTATTAACAAAGGGACTTCCTTCAGACAGATTTCAAGAACTTACTAGCAAGCTGGGAATGATAAATATCTATTCCTCAGCTTGAGGGAGAGTGTTGTAAATATTGGTATTTAATTATTATTATTTGTTATATTGGGCCAAGCCCATTAGGTCAAGTATTAAGTCAAGAATTAGGGTTTTCATTCACTATAAATAGAGACCCCTTCGTATAGATTATTTACACAATTAATATTATTTATCTGATTACCTTTTTCAAGTGATTTGTTGAGAGGGAGATTGGAATGAATGACTATCATATTCAAGATTAGAAGATTGAATACGTACATGTGTAGGAATAGGATGTGATGCGTGACTAGAGTCGATAAAGGGAAATTTGGATTGATAGAATATGACACTTCTTGATACCATCAAAATTGAGAATCTTGAATTGAGAAAAATGAATAATTCTCATTATGCCAAACTTCAGATACAAAGTGTGTTATATAACAGTTACCACTAACTAACTAATAACAAAACGGAAAACTGAGTGAGCTAACAGCTACTAACAACTTTAACAGATTACATTCTAACTCAGCGTAATGAAAAAGTGCATGTAAATAAATCAATATATACAATTTGCAATTTTTTTAAACATAACCATAAAACGTACAAGGTAAATTGCCGGATACCTCAGCATCTCCCCGAAGCGCTGCATCAGCTTGAAAGCCTCCATGATTCTTTGACGCACTTCTCAGAGCAGCCTGAAAGTGGAAACTAAAAGTTCATCAGTCTCCTTAATCACATTTTTAGAGAGTCTCGTGACATGATATCAAATTTCATATTTGCTCCCTCGGCAACTGTTTCACATTTATCCATTGCATTGTATAATTTGTTTTGGGGCTTTAACCTCTTCACTTTACATGAAAAAAATAAAATAAAAATAAAATTGTCCGGTGACTTTGCTCTAAATAACTTATATCTTTATATTTTTTTATCACTTATTCATTATGGTTTAAAAACTTACTACATTTACAAAAAAATTAAAAGAAAAAAAATCAAAATAGAAAAAAGGTCAAATATATCTAAATGAAAAAAGAAGAAAAACGACTCAAGACAAAAAAGAAAAGAAAAGAAAAACCAAATAAATTAGAAACTTATAGAAAAGACTAAAAGTAAAAATAAAATAATGAAAATAATCTAAATCAGAAAGAAGAAAATAGACTCAAGACAAAACAAAATAGAAGAAAAATAAGATAAAAAAATAAAAGAAAAAGAAATTAATGTTTTAAGTTTCAATATTTTTTATCTTATTTTTATTTTTATGTCCTCAATCCATTTTCTTCTTTTTGATTTAAACATATTTAGTCTATTTTTATTTTTTTGACATTTAATTTTTTTATCACAGTTAAAAGGAATATGTTTTAGTATTATAAGTTTTTAACATATTTGGTGTTATTTTTTCTTTTATCTTTTTCTTTTGTCGTCAATCTATTTTATTCTTTTTAATTTTGACATATTTAATTTTTGGGAAAAGTATTTCTCCAGTCACTGTAGATAAAGTTATCTCCAATGAGCTCAAAACGACTTCATTTTGGGTTATAAGATTAAAAAATTATAATGATAATGACAAATATAACCCTGCAATATATTATGATTACAAAAACATCTTGATTTCCGGCCCAAGACAACGTCTTCTATTTTCATTTTTTCACTTTTAGTTTTTTCAACAACTATTAAAATATATATAAGAAAAAACAAGACAAAAAAATAGAAGAAAAAGAAAGTGTTATAAGTTTCCGTATATGATCTTATTTTTTTTCTAATTTTTTTCTCATTTTATTTTCTTCTTTTTGATTTAGAGATATGTTGTCTTTTTTTTTTTTTTTTTGTCTTCAGTTTTGTTTCTTCTTTTTTGTTTTAGGCAATTTTCATTTTTTTTTTATTTTTAGTATTTTATATTACTATTGTAAGTTTTTGATATATTTGATCTTATTTTTGTTCTATTTTTTGTCCTAAATTTATTTTCTTCTTTTTGATTTAGTTATTTTTGGACTTTTTTTCTTGTATTTTAATTATTTTACTTTTTTTTGGGTTTAAATTTTTTAAAATTATTTTAAATAACTTTATTTAATGTTCATGAAAATATACACAAAAAAGTGTGTGAGACTTTTGGGTTTAATGTTCATCATAATTCACTAAAAAAAATGTTTGGGGTCCATATGGACCCACGTGAAGAGAATAGAGAGAAAAAGAAAATATGGGCCCTACATACTTTTGTGTGTATTTTGATGAACATTAGATAAATTTATTTAAAGTAACTTTAGAAACTTTAAACTCTGGATAAAATTTGAAAATATAAATTAAAAAAGCTTTAAAATTATATAAAAGTTATGCATAATTAATTTAAAAGAAATTATATTTAATACTGAAAAATTTCTAGAGTTCTATTTAGTAGCTAGTTTTTTTTTTAATCTTTTTTTTTTCTGTAGAATAACAAGTTTATAAAGGTGGAAATGGACCTGGTTATGCCAAATTTTAGCCGTAATAGTCTAAGTCTATGTAAAAATTTTAAAGTATATACTAGCCTATTAACCTATTAAAGGCTTGGTTTTATGAGCCTAATTTGATCTATTATAAAATATTGAAATGCCTAATATGACCTAAAAGACCTTCTAGACTTGTCAAATTACAAACAAAATTATAATAAAAACCTCAAAACAATGATGTAGAATAAAAAGAGTGAAGAGAGGGAGGGGGATCAATGGGCAAAATTTTAACACCACATCTTCTTCTGTACCAAATATTTATGTATTGGAAAATGAGTTTAGGTATGAATTTGTCGTAGAAAGAGCAAAGATAGAGGTGCAGTGAATGCGTGAGTGTAAAAATTAAAGAGGCACAAGAGAAGAAAACAAATTAGGGTTATAATTAAAGTGAATAATATATATTATAAATATATTATTTTATTAAAATAATTGATAGGCCAGCCTACATGTTCTTAAGCCAGGTTTTGATTTTTTAAAAGTTTAAACCTATTATATTTACTAAATAGATCAGGCCTGATCAGACTTAAAGTAGGTCAAATTATAGGCTCCGATAGATTATTTGATCTATTTATAACCCTAAATGTTTATTTTTCAATAGCGAGTTGATTAAAAAACAAAGCCACTTTTAAGAATATATACTCTAATTCAATATACAATAATAAGGCAATTGAGATTTTAAAAGAATTATCAAATTTTAATGTCAAAATAGAAATTTAAAAGAATTAATTAGAGAGTATAAGAAAATGAAATTTAGGAAAAAAAATTAACATAATAAGAATATAAATAGTTGATATTTAGGTTTAAAAAAATCAAGTAAAAAATGAAAAATAATTAATAACTTAAATCTTTTAAAAAATATATAATAAAAAATAATCTAAAAAATCAAGTAAAAAATGAAAAATAATTAATAACTTAAAATTTTTAAAAAATATATAATAAAAAATAATCTCGTTAAGAAACATAAAGACTTGAGTTTTATTACAATAAAGGTGGGTTTAACTAACTACCAAAAAGAAGGTGGATTTAACTGACCACAAATTCGGAGAATAAAACCTGAATGTACGAATTAGTAAAAGTCCAATGTATAAAAAAACTGAAAAGTGCGCGAGTTATTGTTATTTAACACGGCTTATGATAGAGATATACATACTATTACACCATGATCCCACACACAAGTTTCTTTGATAAATTAATATGTCGGTAATAGATGCGTAACTACTGGGAACAGAAACCTCTCCTGGTCCTAGCAGCACGGTTATATAATGCATAAAGAAATGGAGAAAGAGTTAAGTAAAAGGAGATAAACCTCTCTTCGCTGCAGTGCTGCCTCCTTTCTGAAAAATAAAACGAATAACACAAATCAGAATACAAAAATGGTTAGGGAAACTGAACTTACCCGATCACTTGTGGTTTTGCTTAAGTTCACATTCCTTTCTAATGTTATATGAGAAAAGTGTCTATCGTTTAAAATGATATAAATTGTATAATTTCATAAATACAAAAAGATGTGGATCCCATTTTAAAAAATAAATAAAGACAAATAAATAAATAAATATCAATAAGTTATTCTAGCTACCTCTTTTTTTTTTGTGTGCCTATTTTTTTCTACCTCTCTCCAATATCGTTAGATCAGAATTTTAATAAGAGAGAGAAATAATAAAGATAGTTGAGATTCTAATATAATGATGTTGGAGAATGGTAAGTAAAAATAAATAGAAAAAGATGTAGGTAGAATAACTTATCCCAACAAAATAAAGGTATGGATCCCACCGTATCTATAAAATAACACAACTTGTATAATTTAAAATGATACATATTTTTCCCATGTTATATATATATATATATATATATATATACTCAGCTTGACTATGGTCTTTCTTTTTAATGTTAGTTATTTTTCTGGTGCAGTTGATAATCTTCTTGAAAACACTCACCCATCAAATTGTAGATGTATTTCCTTCAAAATTTCACTATATATATGCATTGGAATATATTCAATAAATGGCGCAAATTAGGTCTAATCTAAGAGAGAGAGAGAGAAATCATAAAACACAAAAATTAAAAGGATTAATGAACAGAAAAGTAAAGAGGATTTAGAAAATTACAAGTGGACAACAATGTTCATATTTTAAACCTTATCCAAATGGGAAGGGGAATTAACTTTAAGCCAAACCACAAGTGTTCAAGTGTGTCGTCTGCCTGGGGGATTTTGTACCATACCAACTCTTCTCAATGCTAAACTTGCCTGCTTAAAAGCCGAGCCTCCAAAGTCACACCTTCTCCAAGATTAGCAACCTATAGGAAGTATATCGAATGTCAGGGATAATTAGTACTAATGTTAATTTTACCCCACCATGCGATTCTAATATGATTCTAATATCGCAGAACGTACTCTGGTCTGCTAGTCCTCCAAAAAAATTTGCTTTGATTTTGATGTATGGTTAGTGTAAATAAATTTTATACCGTTACATAATGGTGTATTATTACATTATTTAATGAGTTTTCCGGTACATGAGACTTTAAATTCGTTGAATAATGGGACAATACTATATTCCATAACAGTGTAAAACTTACTTATTTACAGTGAAAGTACATTCAAACTAAATTACAAAATATAATAAAAATATTTAGCTTAAATCAGGACACCAGAAGTGGACACACCTTGGGCACTAATAACATTATAATCATAAATCTGAAAATGTAACACTATCAGTCATCAAAATTATGAACATTTTAGAACTATTTCCTTTTTCTTCATTCTGTTATAAATAAGCTGTAGCAAATGAAGCAATTTGTAAATCACATTTCCTTTGACAAAAAACTGTAAGCATAACAAATTTTGTTCCACAACCTTTGATTACATGTACTTGGCGATTAAATCTTTGGTAATAATGTTGTACCTAGATTTAGTGCATCTTATCAATGAGAGCATTACACATCAGAGGAGAGAGAACAAATTTGGTAGAAAAAAAAAAAAAAAATTTTAGCTGATATGTAATATTTTCATTGGTTGGATACACTGAAAATTTGGTATAGCAACAGTACCTAAGATTTATTTGTACTTGCCTGGCACAAGTACATCAGATGTACGCTTGTGCACTAGATTTTTATTTTTATTTTTGTACAACAAAGCTAATGATGTTCAAGCCTTCAGTTACTAGCAAATTCCTAGTGACCTTTCCACTAGACCAACGAAGAAATAAATATTGCCAAAGTAAGATGCACACATTGGCTGTTCCCTTAAATGTAGTACCTGTTGCTCTAGTTGCCTAACCCTTGATTCCGCTTCCTCACACTTCTCCTCTGCAAGTCGAAGCTGTCAATACACATCAAAATGGTGAGTCCAAAAGGAGAGTATATATTAAAACGAAATCAATTTTCATAATGAAAAAACTTGATATTAATTATCACCCTTCAGCTGTATTATCACTTAATGAAGCAGCAGCAATATTCATATGACAGTGCTACGTTGGTTACATTACGTCCAATCCACCCTAAACTTATATCTGAATCTAAAAAGAAGCTACGGCATCAATATCCAAATAAGAACCGAGTGTTTCAACCAATAAAGCAAGAAAGCAGAGGTAACACTCGATTCTTTCTTCTACAGTGTCATGTTATAACTTATCAGCAAACACAAAAAACTAGAGTGTCTATGAGGAGAACAAATCACTCAATCCGTTGTATTTAATCACCTTTTCGACCAAATTGTCGTTTTCCTCTTGTACCATATCAAGCTGCATTAAAATTTGCACCTCATTAGTAAAACCCTGAAAAGAGATAGCAGTGATGCATGTCCAAGGCAGTGGAACAAAATTAAAGGAGGAAGGGGGGAGGAACAAGTACAAACACATAAGCGGGTTGCTTCATGTGTGACATTGAAACGAAACAACTAAGAAACAAAAAAGGCATGAATACAATGTTTAGATCGAGTGTCCATGGACCATGGACCCATACCTCATCCTCAAGCTCAGAAGTTGGACGCTGGGGCTGATTGGCAGCTTCTCTTACTTTCATACTCCCCAGATCAAGTGACAATCTACATGTTCATCAGAAGCACATATCATTACATAAATGATATGAATTGGAAAGTAGATTTTGGATCTCAATGTCATTCCTAACTTTATGGCATACATTTTGAACCTATTATTAAAGAAATGTGGAGTATGATTCCTCTATTATACATTAATTGGAATTTGAACAGAGTAAATAAGACTTAGACATAGACGTACGTAGAAAAGAACCAAGAAAAGAGGAAGCAGATATGAATCCATTGTGTATTATCGTTTCTCAAAAAGGAGAGAACAGGAACAGCAGCATACCTCCTGTCTTTTTTAATATCAAAAGGAGTCTCCAAAGGAGGAATACCACCAGACAAGGCTGGCCTGAGTGTGATAGGTACACTAGGCGGCACCATGGGAACCACCTTAGAAAGTCCACTAGGGCGGCCTGAGGTTGAGCGAGCAGATGGAGGTTGATCATTGCTCGCATTACTGGGTTGAGGAGACCGAGTAACGAGTATAGTGCGAGTGGAGGGAGACATATCCAGGGTTCGGTTTGCTGTTGTTGAACGAGCAGAGGGTGGTTGTTGCTCCACAGGCGTGGCTGTTCGAGGTGGAGGTTGCTCAACACCATATGCAGAGACAGTTGATCGAACACTCGATATGGCTCTTACAGATTGGGGTGGTTCTACAACACTGCGAACTGCCTAATAGAAACAAAATCAAAGTCTCATCAACTTGTTCCAATTAAGCAGCGTTTTTCACTTGAATATAAGATCATTAATGAATAAAGTAGCCAATTACCGCCGGGGAGCGTGATCTTGCAGGTGGAGGTTGATCTTGAGCAGAGCGAACTGACTAATAGAAACAACATGGAAACCGGAGGTTTCAGATTTCATGTAAAGCGTAATGATCTACTAACTCAAAGGCAGTGAAAGTCAAATTACCATTGGAGACCGTGATCTTGCGGATGGAGGTTGTTCTTGAGCAGAGCGAACTGACTAATAGTAACAACAATGAAACCGAAGATTTCAGAATTGAAATAAACCACTAACTCAACAATGATCTAATAATTCAAAGCTTGTGAAAATCAAATTACCATTGGTGACCGCGATCTTGGGGGTGGAGGTTGTTCTTGAACGTTCCGAACTGCCTAATAGAATAGCAATATCATCGAATTCGAAGCTCGTTTAAAAGGAATATAATTATAAACATAATTAAGCAAGCAAAGCGATTAATAGTATACAGTGATGATGTGGAAGGGCGTGAAGGCAGTTACCATGGGAGAGCGAGTAGGCATTGGTCTTCCACCACCGAGACCAATACTTCCGGCGCCACTAATCGTGGAATAGTCAAGAGCAATGTCGTCGTCATCGTCGTCTTCGTCAACTCCTGTTTGATGCGACATAACCTGTGCAAGTCTTTGAGCGGCAGCTTTGGTGGCGGTGTTCTGCGCTCTCCTGACGTTGGTCATGGCAGAGCCAGTGGAACCTGCACGCGCGTGGCGGCTCAGCGGCGACATCGTCACCGGTGAAGACGGCGTCGACGGCGTCTCCGTTGAGCTCTTCTGCCTCTCAAACGCTCCTCTCCGCCGATCCATCTAGAAAACCAAAAGAAAAAATAAACATAAAAAAAGAAAGAAGGAATGATCTCCTAGTCATGGGTCATAGATATTTGGTGAAACTTGCCTCTGATTGGTTCAGAAATATTTGGTTGCAAGTTTAATCTTGCGTTCTCGGATTATTATATCTCCTTGAATAGGAACTTATTACAGAATAAAAAAAATCCAGAAAATTTGGTTACTGAATTCATGGATCTCTTTGGCCTAAAATCAGAACAATGATTACCAGAGAAGAGAAGAAACAAAAAAACGAAATGATGAGGGTTAGAGAGAGTGGAAGAAAACGAAATGATGAGGGTGAGGGCAAGGAGGAGCATGGAGTGGCGTCCTGCTATTGTGGAGGGACGAAGGATCCGTTCGTTAGAGATTGGGAGGTGTGACGTGGATGCAGTCCGGAATGCTTCCATGTTATAACGGTCTCCGAACTTCCAGTAATTAGAAAAACCATTGGCCCAGATCAATTATTTTTCTTTTTTTTGCCCCTTGTTTAGTTATTCCTTATTATTTTATAGAGGAGGGATATTATTAGTATCAAAATTTTTTACTACCAACTTACTACCTATTTAATCACCATTAGATTAACATTTTATCTCTCTTCAAATTTTTTTTAACATTCTCTCTTTGATCCAATGGTGAATGATAGGTAATAAGTTGGTAGTAAAAAAATTTAGTAGTTAGAATATCATCACTCTTATTTTTACCGGATATGTTATACTTATTATCTCATAATATCAATTTTATTATTGTTGGATCAAAATCAAATCAATAATTAATATAACATCAAGTAAGAACGGTTGATTTAATTTTGATCCAATAATAATAAGTATAATCTTCCTTTATTTTTTATATCAAACAATATTACCATAATATAAAATTTATGATCTTCCCAACTTCTTAGCTACATGCAATGCAATTAACATTTCCTTAATGTTTCGCTTTCCTTTTGTTTTTTTCCCTCTCTCTTGAGTCTTTGCATATTCAATGCTAAATATAGTTTGAAATTATTTCAGTGATTTAAGAGTATTTCACAACGTAAGTACTCAATTTAAATATTTTAGAATTGAAATTATCTACAAATATATGTTTTATTTTACAAAATCCTAGCATATAATTTGTCAACAATTTTTTAAGAATGGAATGCATTAATTATTACCCTATCGCATTTTCTTGCTTTTTAATTTTAAAATAGATTTTCACAAAAGTCTTTACCTTCAATTTTTAAAATTTATTGTTTTATATTTTTAATTAAATTAGTAACGTAAGCATTGGTTTTCGCATTGTACTTGGCACTGCAAGCAACACAAGGCTTAGCGGATGCCTTTAGTGACTAGTCCTTCAGAGGAAGTGGGATTCAAAATTCTTTGTTCACTTCTTATTCTATGGAAGCTCTGTGTTACTTAAGTTGTCAGCTGATGTAGAATTGTTACTTGAGTTCATTTATTTCACATATTTTGTGTTGCGTCGTATATGCGTTGGACTTTGATTTTTCTAGTGCTCTTTTCTAGTTTACTAGAAAAATTAACATAAAATATGATTAAGACAAATTTAATAGTAATCTATAAATATGTGGTAACAATGCACCCTCTATTTTAATAAGAAGATAGTCCTAGGGATCGAACAAGGTTGCTGAAGGAGGTTGCGTGAGATTATCTACCAAGAAAAAAAAAACACGACTTCATATAATTTCAAAAAATAAAGGCTGCGCTAATTTGTTTTTCTTCTCAACTTGCTAAAATAGCAATAGCAGAGTTCACCGCTATCACACTCGAGACTCAAATTTGCACCATCCCATAAGTATCGACGAGTATGGAGAGTATGAGCTCATGTTTACTAAAATATTCTGGTACATTTTTACTCTAAGAATTCTTTTTTTGAATGATGTCTTCAATAACATCCGCAGCATCCTGAACTGTAGTGATGCTCTGCGCACTGTCCTCTTCCACGCTAATACCAAATTCCTCCTCGAGCTCCATAACGATCTCAACCTAAATGACAGGGCATTTAAATGAAATCCACAATCATTTAATCAAGTGTCATGGCTCTTAATTTATACGCAAGATACTACATATAATAAATGAACATAAAAAAGTAACATGTTGAAAGTTCGCATGATGTTTCTGATTACCGTGTCAAGGGAATCAGCTCCAAGAGCTGCAAATGTTGACTCCCCAGTAATTTTAGAGTTATCGGCTAAAGCCAGCTGCTTCTTTACTATTTTGCATACCTTGTCTACTGTCTCTGGTTTTGCCTGCTCAATAAAGCGTTCAACATAGATATTAAAGAAGCAAATATACCCAAACAATAGAGAGAGAAGGCAAGTCCCGATAATTTAATCGGTCATTTTGCACGGATGAAAAGCTATTCCTTCATAAGAAATCGATGGCACAAGGTAATACTAGTCACTTTTAGAAAGAGCATCACATTATTCAATTCTGACTTGCGAGAGTTGATTTATCAAGTATATGCATGCACATAATGCACTTAAACATACATATGGATTAATTAACTATGTGGATATACTTAGGCAAGTAACGAATTGTCAGCATACACTTAGCTTGTTATCAACAATCCAGAAGCATAAAAACACAAAAGGTTCAAGAATCCAGAGCATTATTTAATTTACAGATTCTAATAAAAAGGTTGAAGATCTTTGCAGCAATATCTGCATAAAAGTGAACAAACAGTAATATATTGAAGTTCTAAATGCTGGAGTTTCTTCAATTGAAACCATCTCTTGTCTTACAAAGCATGGAATTTATGCAGGTAACTAACTACAGCTCCATAGCCAAGGGATAAATGAGACAAAGAACAAAACTTAATTTACTAAAAACAGAAAATTGGGAAGTAATCTCAGGTAATAGACTATGCATACCGTTTCACCTTTAACATCACAATTTCTATCAATTAATCATTTCTCAGACTCTCAGCTTCAAACAGATAGATTTCACTAAGAGCAATCCATATGAGGAAATTCCTATTAGCTATGGTCTCAAGAAGTCTTAAATCTAGTCATTAATGTAAATGCAAGCAAAAGTTAATCTCTAAAGTATGAAAGATCATCAAACATTCCACTAGCTACTTACAGCACATGAAACTGTAAGGCGAACGGAGGGTGGCTGCAAGCTAAAAGAAACGTTTTTCCTCCCGTAGCTAGAAATTAAAGCAGACCTTGGGCCAGAAATTGAATTAAATGCCTGCTCAAACATATTCATCAAGAAGAGGTGCATTCAGGAATTAATATACAGAAAAATGAAAAATAAATAAATAAATACATTTCTAAGATACTAAAGCATCTTATATATTTTTTCTCAAGTGTAAACTTTTACTGAGCACATCGGTGTGTGCTGAATGTAAAACATATCATTGTCCAAAAATTTTAGATTTTATTCAACTCTCATCACTAAAAAAACTAAGTGTTACTAAAACATGAAGAAAAAGAAGTTGCCAAGCATGTCTCTATTTAAACCTTAAAGCACAATCTTAGGCTGTATCGTTCCGTTGCACTTTCTCAATAGATCGAAGCCTTCGGCTTGGCCATACATTTTTTTTTTTCATGGTAAAACAACACAATGTCAAATCAATCAACCAAGACTTTCATTAAAACATGTTTTATGAACGTTTTAAGGAACACCTTAATCAACGCAAAACTGTATATGACTGAGCAGAAATAATAGAAAACTTGTTCATGAGAATAAAAAACAGCTGCGAAATCGTGAACAGATCATTACACGAAGAAGCAAAGCAAAGCGCACAGTAGTGCTTATGATTAATTAAAAAGGAGGGTCGAAAAGAATACCAGTCTGTGATTAAAGTGAGGAAGGAGAGAGCACATGGAGATTGATGTTCCAGTAACTGCATTGCTCGCCATCGTGGCGTGGTGTGGAAGTGCAAAGGCGCAGAAGAACAAATGGAGATAAAAGAGAGAGGGAGAGAAGGTGGCGGAGAATGCCAAGAGTGTGAAGAAGAAGAAATAAAATAGGTACCTTGGACTTGGTTGGACCCGCGATTTTTGGGTGCAAGAGAAAGATAGGGTACGGTGACCAAAATGTCTATTTTGGCCAAAAAAAATTATTCAAATGTCATGCACAGTATTTTTACCATAATGTCATATGTAGTGATTAACGAATTACGTTTGTAAATGATTTCGTGACAAGTGACACATATTTATAGGTAAAAATTGATGTATCACAATACACGGTTAATAGTAACCAATCTGATTTGCAATATGACTACATGTCATAAAGTCATTGACAAAAATAATTCACTGTCAATGGCAAAAATAATTCAATCGCAGCGAATTCCACATGACAGTACAATAAAAAGTACTGGTATAAAAAATTTAACAAAAAAATGACATTTTGGTAGGAGAGTCTATGGTGGATTTTTATTTTTTTTTAAACATTGATAGATGGCAAACAAAGTAAGCCCAGTTATAGTGTTGGGCTAGGCCCAATTGGCAATTCAACTTTAAGGCCTGTAATTGCAATTTCGCAGTGTTGGTGTAGATCGGGGTGAGGCAAGGGAAGCACGATGATGATGACTAATCACGTTCACAGTGCGTAGTGATTTTGATTCTTCCATTTCCATTGCTTTAGAGAGAGAGAGAGAATGGTGAGGGAAGTGTCAGAGAGTTGCATGGATAGCCTGTTGACGGAGATGGTTGCGTGCTATTGCAATCGATTCTACGCCAATAAGCCCGACCTTGCTGCCCGCAGGATCGAGGCCATTGGATATCAGGTCGGTCACCAGCTTTCTGAAAGGTTGTTACCAAACCCTAATTTCAACTAATTCATCTTTCATTTACGCTTCCTTATTTCATGCTTTTAGTTTATCTAGATCTCTATCGCTTCATTTACATTAAAATTTCTAGATGGAGATCTCTGCTGAATAGTGTGATCTAGAAAGGTTATGGAATTACACAAATAAGCTCCAAGACCAAATTACACTAAGATAATATTTAGGCTTATGTTTTCGTGATAAACCTTTAACATTACTTTGATGATATTGATTATTTTTGGTAGGTTTACTTTGTGAATTTTCTATTCTAATTCTACATTAGGGCTCTATGTAGTGAATTATTAATGGATTGGGAAAAATGTGATGTGTGTGTGTGTGTGTGTGTGTTAACTCTTGTTGTCAGGTATACCATGGAGCGGCCTCGGTTCAGTGATCATCTTGAGGCAATCAAGTTCCTCTGCAAGGATTTTTGGTCTGAGCTCTTTAAGAAGCAGATAGACAACTTGAAGACAAACCATAGGGTGATTTAAGAGCTGAACTCAAAAGGTGGTATATATTGCTATATTGTTTTTGATTGGGATCGTCATGGTATTTGGTTCTGCTGCAGGGTACCTTCGTATTGCAAGATAATAAATTTCCCTGGCTTGCACGGATGTCAGTTGATCCATCTGCTGATAATGGTGGTTCAGTTGAAGATAATTCTTCACCTACAGCTGAAAACAAGGCAGCACAAGCAATGAGCATGCATCTATACTTCCCATGCGGGATCATTAGAGGAGCTCTTTCCAACTTGGGAATTCCTTGTGCAGTTTCTGCAGATATGTCAAACCTTCCAGCATGTACGTGTTTCTCTCTCTCTCTCACACACACACACAGATAAGAGATGTCTCTTTAGGGTGGAGAAGAGTTCCTTTTCATTATGAATGTTTTGTGGATGTACAAGTTATATCCTTCTAAGTCAGGTAATGATTTTCTCACATTGCGTGTGAGAAGTATGATGTGAGTAATCTGATCTGTTTGGAACAGTTTAAATGGGTTCCTGTCCATTTGATATCTAGTGGCTGGCTTACATAGAGAAATTTAAGTGTGTGAGAGCATCATTACTTTTGAAAGTATCATTGTTAGATTTTGGTTATAGTTTTCTTGATCAAATTTATGTTGGGTGAAGTTGTGTGTGTGTGTTTTTTATCATGTTTAAACTAGTATGCTTTTGCAAATAGATGAATCATTCTTCATCATTGACTGATTAGTTACAGAAAAAACCATGGAAGGGTAGCCTAGTGCATGAGGCTTCCACCTTTGTGGGGTGTGGACTGTGTTTAGCCCTACCCCCATTAGTGGAGACCGAAGAGGCTTATAAGGCTGTTTCTGTGCTTAGAACCTGTAATCACCAGGTCACAAGACAGCAGCTTTACCATTGCACCAAGGCTCACTTTCCAGCTACAGAAAAAAAAGACTGGATTTTTTGGTTAATGATTTAGTTTATTTAGGTCTTGCTCGATGATAATCATGTTGTAAAAGACAGTGGGTGAAAATCACGTATAGATTCTAATTTGTGTATGATACCAAATATATTAATTAATGGTATAAGCAGAGTGCAATAAAATAAAACGAACTAACTTGATCAGAAGCAGAAGTATGCAGAATAATGATAATGAATCCGACCCCAATAGAAGTTGTCTCCTTAAGACAATTTGTTCCCTCACTAAGGTGCCGAAGGTTGATGAACACTTGTCTCCTAGGATAGAACGAATTTGCATTACAAGAATGATGGAAACAATCAATCAAGAGCCTGAACGAACACAACTGGATGCATGAGGAATCACACCATGCACTGATGAATGCATGTGAGCACGCACGAAGTAAAAATCCGTCAGAGTAACGATGCAAAAAATTGGATAAATTTTTTACGGTGGGGACATCTATTTATAGACTCCGATAACACACGATGAACTGCCGCCGGCGAACCGCTGCGTCTGACGGAGAACCATCACAATCGATGACCGGTTCAGTTCAAGAATGATGGCAACAATCAATCAAGAGCCCGAACGAACATAACTAGATGCCTGAGGAATCACACCATGTACCGGCAGAGTAACGATGCAAAAAACTAGATAAATTTCTGACGGTGGAATGACTATTTAGAGACTCCGATAAGGCACGATGTACCCCTGCCGGCGAACTGCCGTGTCTGATGGGGGTGAACCATAACAACCGGTGACCGGTTCGGTTCAAATTTAACCGAACACACCGGTTCGGTTCAAAACGAAACCAAAAGGAAGAACTTTCAGTTAAGAATTTGGCGGGGAGTAACATTTCAGTTTGAATTTGGAGGGAAGCAACGGTTGGACTTATTAATGGTTCACCGTACATGGTGTGATTACTGATAGGAGGGGGCGGGTGTGTGGTGGACCAATTCCCACCTAAGTCCTCTCTCCTCCACAAAATGTGGAGTGCCGGGCAATCTAGGAGTTTATGGTGGGAGCTTATAAACCTTTTCACCTCTTACTAGTTGTCCAATATGGGACTTTTTAGTTTATAAACCACACACCCTCTCATCCTCCCTTCTTTTTTTTTTTTTTTCTCTAAATGACTTCTTATTCATCACCCATGAGATTCCAACAAATCAAGTTAGTTCTCAAATAATTTGTGATCTGTGGGTCTTTCCATTGTGGAATAAAATTATTGGATGGTGCTGACGATAAAGTGGGATACTTCGATTCTAATAGCCCCTGAATAATTGCTTCAATTAGGAAGTTTGTGCATTTGTTTGTATAAAGTTTATGTTAATCTATAGATTTTTTAATCTGTGTTTGTTAATTTGGGACAATTCAAACAAGATTGTTTCTCCTCACACATATATAGACATTACGAGGTTAATTGGTCTTTGCTTTCCATGTTTATATCTGTTAAAGCATCTCATTTGCCGGCTGTGTGTTCAATATTTCACTAATGAGTAATGTGTATGTTTGTGTATGAAAATTTGCCTTGTCTGCTTGATTTGCTCTGATCAATCTACTTTTGCACATCACTGAGCAGGTTCATTTGTGATCCGTATAAAAGCTTGATGAGTTCATAGTTGTATTACTGATAGGAGGGGAATCAAAACATGCTTTGATGCTTGTGAGCTCTTTTGTCGTAAATTTGCTGGACTGGGGAATGTTTCTTTGCCGTATTTAAACTATCAAATATTATCGATTTGGTTGTAGAGGAAGGGATCCTGAGCAAGTATTTTGATAGAACGAGGACTTGGTTCTTTCAGATGCAGATTGTGTGGAGATTACGATAATGTGTTTCGTCAAAAATTATAGTGCTGTGTGGCAAGACGTTGGGAATTTAAGTCATTGTAATGTTATCTCTCTTGTATTGAATGCTAACCTTACAAAGTTACAATTATAATTCTTTTTCCTTATTTGATCACCAATTTGCTCGAGCCTGGCCTCTTTATAACTTGAGTTTGAATTGATCTATTAGAAATTCTTGATTATGATGAATCTCGTCTGACTTAATATTTTGCCATATTCTATAGCAACCCTTTAAGTCACTTCAAGGATACCGGACTTTGTTGGTCGTGAAGCTGGTATGCATCTGGATTGGACGAAGAAATCGGTTTATTCAATAATACCAACCCGTTAAAATGGGATCAGAGATCAGACCCTATGTGATGGGGCATCAATGTTGGTGTCACGTTTCTTCTGTGTATATTGTCGTTTTGTTTTTCCCCGACAGTTTTTGGTCCATTTATTGGTGCATGATCTGTTCTCATTATGTTGCCAATTTTTCTTATTTTATTAAAATGTAATATTATAGATGTTTATATAACTTGTATTACAACACCCATGTTTTAAAAAATCTACAATCGATATAAGATTAAAAAATCTATAATCGATATAAGATTATGTATGCATGGATGTATGTATGTGTATGTATGCTAGTGTAATTTAAAAAAAAAAAATTGGATCCTATCCCTATATATATATATATATATATATATATATATATATATATATATATATATATATATATATATATATATATATATATAATTAATTAACGAGTTTGATTTACGAAAATAATAACCGTTGATTGGTGAAAATTAATGGTTAAAATATATTGTAAGTATAATCTTTTGCCCTCTCCCCCTCTCTCTATATATATATATATATATATATAAATAAGGGTTTAATGTTTTTGTATTTCTTGCTACAAAAAATTTTCTATCACACTCACACAAAAATGAAGGAGTTTTACTATTTTTTTCCTTTCGATTTTCTTAACAATGTGATTTTTTTTTTTTATATGAGTATGACAGAAATATTTTTTTAAATTTATAAAAATTTTCTGCCACATTTACAAAATGTGAGTGGGTCTCATTGTTAAGAGAAGAAAAAGAAAAAAGTAATGAGATCTATTTATTTTTATGAGTGTGGTAGAGAGATTTTTTCGGTAACAAAAGCAAAAATATTTTTTTATTTATAATTTGCTACCTGATTAATAATAATTTTCAATCTTTTTGAGTAAAATAATCATTTACGGGAACTAAAATTCTTTTATTTTTTTGTTGTAGTATGGAACTAAAATATTTAAAGCTCCGCTGATAGAGAGGAAGAGATAAATCAATTTTTTTTAATTGATGATAAATATTTTGAAAGAGGAGGAAAATTATTAATGTTATCCATTATTTCTCCTCTACTTTTGTGGTGGGTTTGAACCCAGTTGTTTGGGATTAAACGGCAAGCTCCAAATCAATAAGCTACTCGTAAAACCAGCTGTTATTCGTTATTTTCTATATTTCATATGATTCTTTGTTATTTTTTCTATATATTTTTTTTCAAGTATTTTTCTTTTTTGTTTTCTATTTAGATTCATTATCTGATTCAACTAATTGGAAATAAGTTAATATTTTTTTATTTCTCTCATCCGAGGTCAAGTGCGTCTTTGTTTTTGTTTTTTTGTTTTGTTTTTGTTTTTTTCATAAAGAAACAACAACACAATTGGGCATACCCCACCAACATGCAGTGTCTAGAAAATATACGACACAGAACATATGTACGTATGCATGGAAATGAACCAGAGAACTTGGCAATTGATACACGGCAATCACTTTTTACCAAACCAAACATGAAAGCCATTAGGGAGAATAGCCTATTTCGTGATCACATTTCGCGGCACAATTAACCAGTCAATCAGCACAGCAACTACCTTCTCTCGGTATGTAAATGCATTTTCCAGCTAGATTTTTTTATTTTTTTTTGGTACAAGTTCTTGCTAGATTTTTACCATTGCTTTTAAGCATGGGTTTTATAGAGTTTTTTACCAGTTTTTTTGTTTTTTTTTTGCTGTAGGAAAGTTTTTCTGGTCATGCGAAATGATAAACCCTTTAATGATAAACCCTTTAAGCATATTCACATAAACTTCAAACAAACCAACTTAAATTAATGGTTGATATCTTCCTTGAACACGTATTTTTGTACTAATAAATAATAATCATTTCTAAAAAAACTTATTATTAATAATCATTAACTTTTTGTTAGATAAATCAAATGTATAATGCAATTATTTGATACATTTAACTATTTTTTATTTTATGTGTTTAGTAGAAAATTGTAATCTTCATTTGATCTATACATAATTATTGATGAAAGATTAAGAAAATAATTTTATTATTATTATAATATCCATGTAACCCATTAACTACGGATTGGATTAAGGTAGGCTGGCATAAATAACAAGCCTGGTATAATTTTGGTCAGTAAATTATTAACTCAGCCAACTTTGTGCGGGATTGAGGGTTATTTGGGCTAACCCGTTAGTTAGTATTGTTTTATTTATGGGTAAAACGAGGGTTATGTTACAGGAAAATATAAATATTTTTATTTGACACAAAACAATCGATGAGTTTTAAAAAAGAAAAGGAAAAAGAAAGCACAAATATCAATGTATCATAATATTAGATTAACTTGTGTTAAAAATTCTACACCGAATTTGCATTAAGAGATTAAAAATTAATGATTATTTAAAATACTTTAATATTAGATTTAAATTAAAATTTCTCAAAATATAAAATTAAAAAATTATAATAATTTTAAACTTATATGTGGTCCGGAGTCCTGACCTTATAAACCAATCCATATCATAATTTTTTAATTTCTAATTTTTATACTCCACTCTATGGTTTCTTTTGTCAGAGTATAGTTATTTTATATATCAAAGTGTATTATTAACTTCAACATCAATTACCAATCTGGCTACTCCTCTAGCGTTACTGTCAGGATGTTGTCATATAACAAAATTCAAACCGTTCATTTCAAATTTCAATACAAATTAACATTATGAATAATAATTAATAATAAATAATATAATTTTTTTTAGAATTAACTTTAAATTATTTGAGTTAAATAATAATTAATTCGATAAATATTTCTTATTTATTAGCACAATCTTTTGAAATTTTCGTAAATTCAAAAATACTAAATTTATTGTTTTTAATGATAATTTAATAATTTATTTTTTTCAAAAAATTCAATATTTAATATGATTGTAATTTATAATTACTTAAAAGGAAAAATGTTTTTGTAGTTAAAATTTATTGTTTTTAATTGAAATCTACAAAAATTATAAATATATACTATTATATTTGAAATAAATTAAAATTATTCAATATTTAATATGATTGTAATTTATAATTACTTAAATGATAAAGTTATTGATGAAATATTATGATTCTTGTGAATCTATACTGTTATGATTCTGATTTTTTTTCTCATTCGGAATTTTGGGAATAATTATTGCATACGAAAAGACAATTTTTTTTTATAATGTCTTACGACTTCAAGTGACCAAATTTTTGGGATGATGGAACATAAATTTCTCCTGATTCCTCACACTTTGAATTTTTTGAAAATAAAATTATTTTATATCTGCCGAATTAAATTCCTTTCAGAAAAAAAATCTGTTATCCCATTTTTATAATTCCTTTTTTTCGTGTGACTAAACGATTTTAATAATTCATTATTATAAATAGATCATTGATATTAAAAGTAATATAATTTAATGATTTTTTTTTTATATTGCGTACAAAGTCCCCAATCTGTCGTCTTATCAAACTATTTAATTTATAAGTCACCATCCTTCACTCGTAGGAAGGGGTGCGGCAGCCAAATTGTGAATTGTTATATTCTAAATTTGTCGATCTCTAATCTCTATCATTGCGTTGCGTAATGCGTACAACTCATGCTCACTGTGATTGACCGCAAAGTCCAAGTGAGTACAGCTCACCTACTCCGCCTTTTTATTTTCTTTAAACCAACAACTTCGCTTTACTATTAGCGGGCGTTTGGAATGCGGGTAAATTTTTTTTTGCCAAGAAAAGTGTGGTATGGAAAAATAATTTGCTGTGTTTGGTAGAGAAAAAATGTTTGTTCATTGGAAACTCAATTTGCAGTCAAATTATTTGTCACCATTTTACATTGTTCAACTTTGCCATTGAAAATGTGGAAAAATAAATTGCCAATGTGGGGGGAAAATGGCTCCAAGTTTTTAAGACAAAAACACCCTTAGCAATAGATATAAACATAGGGGTGAGAGAAAATATATGGGTAATTTTGGTAAAGATTCTCATCATTTTTTTATAATCAACCAAACATAGTTAGTCAAATTAATCCAAATTTCCTTGGGCTACCAAACATCTTTTTGCAAATTATCCCGTAAAACAATTTGCTAACTATTTATCTGCAAAAAAATTTCTCTTATATTAAACGCCCCTAAAATTCCCACTTACTATCGCTCAGCGTGCTTTTCTGTACGATTTTTCACTCCATAAATATCTCAACCCTTAGATTGAAAGATGAAAAAAAAAATGAGTGAGAAAAAAAAATAACGGTTAAAATTTTGGAAAAAGTGTGAGAGAGTTGATAAAAAAAAAAAAGGAAAAGTTCATCGATGCCTATGTGGTTTGTTTCAGAATCATCTATGCCCATGTGGTCAGTGGCGGAGTCAGACCAAAAGTTTAGATGGTATCAAAAAATTTCAACGCATCAAATTATCAAGATATTTATCGTAATTACACAAATTAATCAAAAAAAATTATTTTGAATTCTAGCATAGTTATCTAAATTATGTATTAAATAGTATCACATAACATTGAAAATTCAAATGAACAATCGTCAATGATTATGGGTTCGCTTTCTCTGTCGTAACTGTAGATAAGTTAACTGCAGTAAGTCCAATACGACGTCATTTTGGGACAGAAATCATGGTGTTTTTGTAATATTAATTTATTCCACGCTTATTATAGTCTTTATTATTATAATTTTTTAATTTTTCAATCCCAAAACGATATCATTTTGGGAGTAAATGCAGATAACTTATATACAATAACTACAAAAATATTTTTCTGAATGATTATATATCAAAGCAAACATATAAAAAGGCATTAACCTTAATTTTCGGTAAGCATTTCAAACATAAGAATTTCACTTTCCTCCCACAACAAGATAAGTAATGAACCAAGAATTGTCATAAGGATATGAAAACACACAAATATAATACTTTTCTATAAATTTCACTTTATATTGAGATATTAACTATAAATTAAAGCATACAGGCAACATTTAGACTCAAAGGGACTCTCCTTCATTATACTTTTCTATTTACAAAATATATTTTTGTTTGATTCTTCCATCTTAAGCCATTGTTATTTCAATCGAAGCCTCGCAGGAGCAAGCAAGTTGTGCAACAAGTCAGATGAAAAAAAAGAGCAAGGCACAAGGTTGAGAGAAATCTGATTGCAATTGTAAGTCACAAATTAGGGCTTTGAAAGTGACTTTAATTTATGGATCAGGTAAAAAGATTGGAGTATTGGGTTTTATTTTTCTAATTAAAAAACATAAATATAATTATATTTATTTAGGTGGTGCCAAATTATAAATTTAATCTTTGTTAATTATAATTAATTATATATCTATATATAATAAGTAAAAAAAAATTAAAACCAAGCATGTGGCAAGGCACCTGCTGGCATAGGTGTGGCTACGCCACTGCCTGTGGTTTTTTTCTTATCACATATGCCTCTGTGCTTTGTAAAAAATAAAAAATCACAGCGATATATGTGATAAAAAATCTACCATTTTGCAAACCACAAGGGCATATATAAGTGATTCTAGAGGAAATCATAGGGGCATTGGTGAATTTTTCTTTAAAAAAATAAAAATAAAGATGTGGGTCCCACTATCACCACTACCATCGCTGCGGCCATTGCTGTCACCACCACCACCCCTGCGTCACCGTCACCGTCACCATCACCACCATCATGTCACCACTGTTATCACAACCATCATCGCCACCATCACCACCACCATCACAGTAGCTATTACCGTCACCACCACCACACACTACTACCACCACCATTACCGTCGTCGCTGCTACCATGCCATCACCGCCGCCACCCCTATTACCACCACCATGCCATCACTTCCACCGCCACCACCACCACCACCAGGACGCCATCGCTATCGCCACCACCACCACCACAACGCCACTACTACAACCACCACCATCGCAACTCCACTACTACAACCACCATCGCTGCGGCCACACCACCGCCACCCCATATGAAGAAGAAAGTGATGATCCGAAAAAATTTATGCTTACTAAGAATGATTTTTTATTCTATTATTTGTTGTGTTATCAAACGCAATTCTCATCCTCGGAATAAAGATAAAACATGTTATCAAACACTTTTTTTTCTCAGAAATTGTTTCATAGACACAGAAATAAAAAAAAAATTGTTTCTTTTCAGAAATAGTGTCACGGAATAGAATGGTTGCCATCCACGAGAATCAAGAATTAGTTTCCTCAAAATGAATGATTTAACTGATAACACAAAAAAATAAAGAGTTGTATTTGTTTAAGAGAAAATTAAAAAAAATATTAATAGCTTTATTATTTACTATACATATATGTCTTAATGATTAATACTTTTATCAATAATTGTACGTACTCAATATGTTAATAATATAAAAAATATTTAATACTTTCTTAGTTTAATAATTAAGAAAAGGAGATTACTTCTCTCATGTAGTATGAGAGAAGTACTCTCATGTTAAGAGACAAATGAAGTGGGCCCCATCAATTTTTAGAAGAAAAAAAAAAGACACATTTTTTTGAAGTGTGAGTGACATGAAAGTTAATCTCATGCCACGTAAGAGTATAATTTCCTTAACAAAATATTAACTCTTCATCCATGAAGCACCGACACTTCAAAACCCTGACGTGTCGTGTCCGACACTTCCCGACACTCTCGAACACTCCGACACTCCCCGACACTCCGACACGCGTTATAGAAATTCAAAAAAAGGTTTAAAGGTTGCGTTGTATTGAATTTTTAGTTCCAACTATTAGATTGGTTGAATTACGATTACTATTTTATTGAGTTTAATATAAATATTTGTGATATCTTATGTTTCTTTGTAAAATTTATGAATATTATAAGTTTAGATTATTTTTTTGTTAAATTATTGAGTATTAAATATAATATATACTACATAAATTAAAAATATTATTTAATATCAAAACGTGTCCTAACGTGTCAAAATCTAATATTTTTTAGAATTAACGTGTCGGAGTGTCGTGTCGGAATGTCACGTGTCTCGTATCGGTATCGGTGCTACATAGCTCTTTATCATAATTTTTCGTCACACTGTTTTGTACTTGGCTCCTCCAAAGGCACCGGTTTAGCGAGCGCATTTTCAATATCACGCTATTATTGAACTGGCTTTTTTTATAAGGAAGAGTATTTATTTTTTATTTTTGTTTGGTGAAAGAGTATTTATTCTTTTAAATAACATAACTTATTCATTTCATTCTCATAAACAGATGAGACTCACGCCTTTATATTTTTTTGTTTCCTCTGTATCTCTCCTTCTTTGTTTATTTATTTCTCTCACTTAAAATGACACAACTTTACATCTTTAAAATGACACATCTTCACATCCTTCAAAATTATACACACTTTTCCATTTTTACAATTTACACTGTATTTTTTGAATAGATTTAGATACTCATATCTGAAAAAAGTAATTATTGATGATAAGAAAAGAAAAAAATATATAAATATATAATTTTTAAATAAGTGGTTGTAATATTAAATCACTATTTTTCGTTAGAAGTATATGGTGTAAATTATTAAAAATGTTTTTTTCCTTCTCACTCTAGTACAAAAAGCAGTGGCATCTTCCCACTAGTTTCACCTACCAGTGTGGTGTTGTAGATTTTCGCCGGCCTAGCATTCTCTGGCATGCAACTTTTCTTATGTGTAATTCTTTCCTTGAAGTGATTGATGCTTTGAACCTCATAATCCTCAGTGCCTCACTCACCACACCAGTTTCTTCCCTATCAGCTCCAAGTGGCAGGTTAGTACTATAATAATAAATAAAATAAATGAAAAACTTCATTTTGTCCTCCTCCATCTCATGTCCTTATAGTTGTTATGTTATTCCTGTAGTTGTTGGTATTTTCAAGTTTCAACGCATCTGACTCACCCCATATCAGCAATGGATAAGGACTTACTACCAACTACAACTTTTGCCTCTTAATATGCAATGGTCACACCTGAGTGACGTTATTATTCTTCTCACTTCTCTTCAATAGTTCTTTCATTCCAAAATGGGTACTGAAGAAGTTTCCAATCAAACTATTATGGTTTGTGCTTCACTCACAAGCCAATCTGTTGAGCAGATTGTGAGTGACATGTATCAGGCAAAGGCACAAGGTGCTGATATAGTGGAGGTTAGGCTCGACCTTATCACCAACTTCAAGCCTACCCGTGACCTTCAAATCATCCTCACAAATAAGCTCCTCCCTGTGCTTATTGTTTATCGGTGATGCATCTCATGCCCTCTTGTTGTTTCTTTAGCTATTAAATCTTACTCTTCCTAATTTGGCAAAAAATGTATACTTATTATATATATATATGTGACACGAGGCTTTTTGTTAGAGTCATATTAAAGGGTCAATTATCTTTATTCTTTGCATTTTTTTTAAAAGGCCAAAATGGGAAGGTGGTTTATTTGACGGCGATGAGAACATGCGGTTGGAAGCATTACAGCTAGCTCTGGAATTGGGGGCTGATTTCATAGATGTTGAGATGAAGGTATATTCTTTTACCACTTGGTATTTTTTTGTTTCTTGGAGAAAGTGCCGCTTAGTTCATTGCTTACTTTTTGCCCCAATTTCACAATTTAAACTGGGAAAGTGCCGCTTAGTTCATTTTTTAGTTTCTCGGAAAAAGTGTCGCTTAGTTTATATTTATAAATTTTTTTGTTTATAAATTTTTATAAATTACATTAAATATGATTGGTCATACTTCAATCAAAAATTTATGATCGGATGTAATTTATAAAAAAAAGATTATAATCAGATCGAGAATGGTATATCAATTTTCTATGGCACTAGTAATGTGATGGATTGCTTCTACTCTACATGTTTATCATTTGTACTTGAGAACCAATAAATGATGCTTTTTTAGGTTGACCATGGCACGCAGAGAGTGGTATCCGACGGAACAGTGACTGTTTTGTCATTGTTGGAAAAAAAAATTACTAAACTGTCACGCAAATAGTTAATTTTATCAAAATGTCACGTGACATATTTCGCTACACTGTGTAGCGAATTATGTGTGTAAATAATTCGCTACACAGTGTAACGAAATATGCCACATCAGAATGCTCAGAACCAAAAATGTCATGTGTACAATTTGGAGAAATTCGCTACATAGGATAGCGAATTTCTCCAATTTTGACACATGCCGTTTTTAGTTCTGACGTGGCATATTTTGCTACACTGTGTAGCGAATTATTTGCACACATATTTCGCTACACAGTGTAGCGAAATATGCCACGTGGCATTTTGGCAAAATTTACTGTTGGCGTGACAATTTGATAATTTTTTTTTGCCAACAATGGCACTTTAGTCACTGTTCCGTATCCGACTGGGTTGTCAACATTTAACACTTAACCGTGTATATAATATTTTATTAAGGGAAAATCATTTTCTCAATCATTTTCTAGGCAATGAAATCCGTGCTATCTTCTTTTTATTTTTTATTTTTTTAACAAATGGTGGAACTTATCTTTTGTTGTGTGTGTAATATGACATGAGAAAAGAGAAATCACTTGTTGTAACATAATATCTCATGTAACATAATAAAAGAGAAAACCTTTATTATTATGAGATAGGATTCTTTGACATGGTGTCAAATTTGAAGTTTGACACCTCATCTGAGAGCCGCTAGATAAAAAAAAATCAACGATTCTGATTTATAAGCATGTGATACTATTAATTTTTTTTATCTAACTGCTTTCAGATGAGATATCAAACTTTAAATTTCAGAGTGAAAGTATCCTACCTCTATTATTATTATTATTTAAATCTCCTTTAGTTACATTCTATGGTTGGTTGTTCAGGCAGCTTCTCGTTTTACGACCATGGTGGGACATAAGAGAAATCATAATAGTCCTGTCAAAATAATTGTTTCCTGCTATGTGGATGGCATCACTCCTCCGAAAGAAGAACTCCTTCAACTTATTGTCAAAATAATAGCTACTGGAGCATGTATCATCAAACTTGTCACACATGCAGCTGATATAACAGAAATTACAAGAATATTTAGCTTGCTTCCTTATTGTCAGGCATGAGTTTTTTTTTTTTTTTTTTTTTCTTCAACTTATTTATTGGTAGTAAGACATTCAGTAGGCAAAAATGATTTTGAAGGGAGAAGCATAGTTTCTAATATAAAAATTTGGAAATCTGACAAAAACTAATGGAACACCTTCTCTGGTCACAATTTGCAGGCACCACTAATTGCTTATTCTGTTGGAGAAAGGGGATTGATAAGCCAACTTCTATGTCCAAAATTTGGTGGGTTCTTCGTGTATGGATCTTTGGCTGGAAATCAAATCCCGGGTCTGCCTTCTCTGGACATTCTACGAGAAGCCTATAAATTGGAGCATGTAAATGCGGATACTAAAGTTTTTGGGCTTATCTCAAAACCAGTTAGCCACAGCAAGGGCCCTATATTGCATAATCCATCCTTCAGACATGTAAACTATAATGGAATCTATGTCCCTATGTTTGTTGATAATCTTAAAGAGTTCTTTAACACCTATGCAAGCCCTGATTTTGCTGGTTTTAGGTATGTCACGCATCAGCAATTAATATACTTGAAAGTTGTGAGTCATATTTTTGTGGTTTGGATGAATCTCTTCTGAGACAATAACTTAAGCAGATAAATTTCCTCCACCCATGTCATTTTTATTTTTTTGTTATCACATCAACCATTTAACTGTTCCTATTTCTTTCTTCTTTGGAAATTTCTCATCTACTTCTTTCTTTTGTACTGTAGTGTTGGGATTCCATATAAGGAAGAAGTTATAAGGTTCTGTGATGAAGTCCATCCACTAGCCCAGGTTGGCTTATTCTTCCATGTAACATTTAAGATAATGTAAAAATTCAGCCATTTTATTTTCTTTTATTCCATAGTTGTTATCTATTACCAGCATTATTGCTCGGTCTGTACTTTCATAATAGTTCTTCTCAGTATCAAAAGAGCAGTTTTATCAGTGCTCTCCCTCCTCTCCTCTGCTCTAAGATATAAATTTAAGAAAACTTAAGCTTAAATAACTTTTGGCTGACGTGCTGAACTTTAATTATTTTCTACACTGTTTATGGATCTTTTTCTTGCTTCTTGTCTTGGTAACCCTTCCTGTTTGTTATGGCTTATTAAAGTCAACAGAAAATTTTCTTAGATGGAATTAAAGAATTATTCCTAATTTGATAACATGATTATGTAAACATATGTTTTGGTGGTGATATAAATATGACTAGAAGATGTTTTTCCGTAAGCTATTAGCTAAGTGTGTCTTCTTAATAAGTTTGTATTTTTGTATATTTTTTCTCTAAGAATTGAATATAATATCTTTCTTTGACCATCTGCAACTGAAGTTATTTTGAAGGAACATTAATCTGCCCAAAATAATTTTAAGGGGAATCAGTGCAGTATTAAAATGGATTTAATACAAAAAAAAAAATGGATTTAATACATGGTTGTTCTTTCATGTCATTCTACACCAGTCTATAGGAGCTGTCAATACTATCATAAGGAGACCAAGAGATGGGAAGCTTGTTGGTTATAATACAGATTGTGAGGCTTCAATTACTGCAATTGAGGATGCACTCATAGGTAATATTCCTCCAATACTGTTTTAATTAAAATTTCCTTGAACTTGTCAAATGTATTTGTGAAAAAACGAACTATCCTAAAAGCTTTAGCTTTTAGGTGAATATATATGCCTAAAGGTGAAAGGTCAAAATCCTTATCACTTGGCCAAAGAGGTTGTGAAACAATATCAAGGACAAACTTTCTTTAAAACTTGAATTGTTAGGTGCAGACCCAAGATTGCTTTCCATCTTTAACAGTAGTTATTGAGCATGTTTCACTTTTACTTGTTACGGTAGGACACTGACTTATTCTCTTTCTTGTGATTTCAATGAAACTATTCTTTGATCAAGGCCTTCTTTTTTAGCAAGCTCAAATTACAATTGAAATGAATTTAACTAATACTGATTCCCATGAACCAATTATCAGAGCATGGTTGCAATGATGGTGGAGCATCTTTAGGTTCACCCCTTGCTGGGCGATTGTTTGTGCTTGTTGGTGCCGGTGGTGCTGGGAAAGCACTGGCATTTGGTGCTAAAAGCAGAGGAGCTCGTGTAGTCATTTTCGACATTGATTTTGGTATAAAATATAGGCATATCATGTTAATTTTAATTTCCCTTTAGTTCATTTTCATGTTGGAATCACAATGTCACATCATACAATTTTCTTCCCCTAAAAGTACCCTCAATTCGATCTGCATAAAGGCCGACCCAGTTCAATTACCCACTTCGTGAGTGTCTGGGGAAGAGAATACTCTAGGCAGTCTTTCCCCTGTTTTTTGCATGATATTGATAAATTAAGTTTATATACCTTGATGCAGCATGTTATGGTTATATACATGAATTTTACTGTTACACAAACTGCTATAGACATATAGGATTTATTAAGTATATATGTGACCTTACCTTACTCTCTTATTTTTGTACAAAAAGAGAGAGCAAAATCTCTTGCTAGTGCTGTGTTTGGTGAAGCTCAGCCTTACAAAGACTTGGTCAAGTTTCAGCCAGAGAAAGGGGCAATTCTTGCAAATGCAACACCTATAGGAATGCATCCCAATACAGATAGAATTTCAGTGGCAGAGGTTCTACACTCTTTATTTAAATAAAAAGAGAATGCTTAACGTGAGTTTAATTGTTATTGCTGTTCTCTTGTTAAAGGCCACTTTGGGAGATTACCAGTTAGTGTTTGATGCTGTGTATACACCTCGAAGAACCAGATTATTGAAAGAAGCAAATGCTGCGGGTGCAATAACCGTAAGTGGGGTAGAAATGTTCTTAAGGCAAGCTACTGCTCAGTTCAATTTATTCACAGGTCTACAAGGTACCATCTCATTGATTTTCTCCTTTCATGTTAAGAGTTAATTTGTTACATTAAAAGAGGATATGGCGTTTTTAATTCAACTAATTTTGCAAACATGTACTTATTGTTTAATGTACTTATGCTTACTTAATAGGGGCATGTTATATTTACAAACATTTTTGTTTACAAATTACACTATATTCTCCCGCGAGAATACTAACTTTTACAAACTACACTATGTTCTCCCGGGAGAATACAGTATAATTTGTAAAAAAAATCCAAAAAATTTATAAACGGATTCTGTCCCTATGCTTAATTAAAAAAAAAAAAAAAAAGAGCAAATACAACTTGTTTTTCTTGGTCAATTCAGAAATAAGTTTCTTTCTTTCTTTTACATAAAAAAAAAAATAATAATAATAAAAAAAAAATTTCTTTCAGTATATTGGTTGCCCTGTAGCAACGCAACCAAGGTACCTTAAATAGTTTTCAATTCATGGTGGTTTTCTCTTTGTGCAGCACCTGAAGAATTTATGCGGGAAATTGTTTTATCCAAATTCTGATGGTGATGCTTACATAAATTGATCATGCCACTTGATGGAGGCTGCAACTATCAAGAATTTCATATACATCACATCTCTCGTTAACATATATTTATCTTATTCTTAATTGGGACAGCAACTATAATGCAATAAAAAAAAGGTTGAAATAATAGGCAACGTTTATAAAGGATGCCTCTGAAAGGCATTGTTTAATTTATTTTTGTGGTCTTAGGAATGAGATGTTGTCGACACTTGGTCCCAAATTTTTTCCAAAAATTTAGGCAGAGTTAAACCCTACTCAAGCAAACCCTTGGATTAGGAATGGGATGTTGTCGACTTGGGTCTCGTAGTTGCGGAGTTTCTCTCTGGGCCTTCGCTCTGATCTCACGTGGTTTGAAATATTTTTGTGAAAACAGAGTATATATGTGCTTTTTGGTAAATCGGATAGTCAGCATTACCGACACTTCAAAAATACTGACGTGTCGTGTCCGACACTTTCTGACACTCTTGGACACTCCGACACTCCCCGACACTTCAACACGCGTTATAGAAATTCAAAAAAAGATTCAAAGGTTGCGTTGCGTTGAGTTTTTAGTTCCAACTATTAAATTCGTTGGATTACAATTACCATTTTATTGAGTTTAATATAAATATTTGTGATATTTTATGTTTCTTTGCAAAATTAATATGTATTATAAGTTTATATTCATTTCTTTGTTAATTTATTGAATATTAAATATAATATACATTACATAAATTAAAAATATTATTTAATATCGAAACGTGTCCTAACGTGTCGAAATCTAACATTTTTTAGAATTAACGTGTCGGAGTATCGTGTCGTATCGTGTCACGTGTCCCATATCGGTATCGGTGCTACATAGGTGAGCATTCATAAGGTGCTTTTGCGAAAACAGAGTATATATGCGGGCCCATTTGGAAATTGTGTGCTTTTCGAAAGTTTTCTGTGTTTGGTTTATGGGATAGGATATTTTTACTGTCCATCTTTTCTACTACTACTCCACTACCACTTTAATCATCATTGGATTCAAAGTTTTTTTTTTTCTCTCTTCATTCAACTTTTCCTCTAATCCAATGGTGATTAGAGTGGTAGTGGAATGGTAGTAGAAAAAATGGGTAGTAAGAATATCCTACCCCTTAAAGAAGAAAAATAAAACGAAGGGTATTGTTAAGGAAAGTTTTCTATTATTAATTTACTACCTATATAATTACCATTGAATCAAAGAGAGAAAATGTTAAAAAAAAATTGGAAAAAGAGAAAATATTAATCCAACGGTGATTAGATATGTAGTGAGTTGGTAGAAGAAGATTTTGATAATAAGAATATTCTTCCTCGTTGTTATGACCAAAGCGTAAAGGTAAAAAGTGGTGAAAATAATATAATAAATAATAAATGAATGCTAAAAAATAATTGTCTATAATTTTTGTGACTAATGCTTTTAAAAAGTGCATTAAAAATATGGAGGTTATCGTTATTACCTCTTTGTCTCATTATCTCTTTCTACTAAATCTTAAATTTTCGTTTGTAATTTATTGGGTTATACTTATTAATTTTCAATAAATTATAATCGTTAGATTGACAGAAATCAACAGTTAAGATTTGATAATAAGAGATAATAAGAAAAAGAGACAATAAGTGTAACCTCTACTTAGAAACATTAATTAAGATCATAATTTTTTTTTTTAAAAAAAGTGTTTGGCAAATATTTTGATTATTTTTGTTGAGAAAATGCACTAGAGTGATTTCTAACCAATGAATATGACCAAAAATGGAGTTATCAACTTCCCAAATTCTTGAAATATTGATTTGTTTTTATTAAGAGTTACTTTTTGGTATATACTTACAAGTTACATCTTAAAAGGCTTATATCAAACTGAAAGAGTTTTGAAAAAGTGTTTACGCCAAGTGAAAAATATCATTAAAATTAAGGAAAAAATGTTTGTTCTTTAAAAAGATGGTCATTTTAGTTAAACTAGTATTTTTATTTAAAATTAAAATTAAAAAAATCATTCACTTTCTCCTGCAATGATTTTTAATTTGTATCTCTTTCTCTCACTTAAAAAAACATAATATTATATCTTTTAGAAGGATAAATACCTTTTTTTTTTGGTGAAAAGGACAAATACCTTTTACCAACAAAAAAAAGTACAAATACCAAACCCTAAAATTAAACTTTTTTTTGAGAAATAAAAAATTTAAAAACACTTATTAGTGTCAGTTCATCACCACTAAATATTGTCGTTCAACAGTAATAATTTTGTTTTATCTATACAAATTAAAAACACTTTTTTAATTCAAATAATCACCTCTAGATTGTATAAACTTCCCTAATTATGTGAGTCTCATCAATGTTAATAATTATATCAAAAGAAAAAAAATAGCACTTCTTTAAAAAGAAAGCAATTTTTTTATTTATTTTTTTACTAAAACAAAGGGCAACATGGAAGGTGGAACCACAAAAAAATCTTAGACGTTCTAAATTTCTAATGAAGCCTTGGAATCGAAGAACTTTCACCATTGAGTCCGGCAAAAAAATTTAAATAATGTATTTAAATCAAATAATTACGCATCTAATGCTGTTTTTAAAATAATTACCGATCTATTGCACAATGTGACGCCCCTTTTGGGCGTCACATGTGACGCCTCAATTGAGGCGTCTCACCCTAAGGGGAAGACGCCCAAAAAGGGCGTCTTGAAAATCGAAGAGGTGGTGACACGTGTCACCTTTTTTTCAAAAAAATATATTAATTTAATTATAAAACTTCCGAAGGCCATAACTTTTAACTCGAGTATCCAAATTAGGTAATTCTTTTTTTGATTCCACATAACTTTTTGAGATCTACGCAATGACATCTCATTTGATATATTTTATTTCTCACAAACATAATTTAAATTTAAATCACGTAATCATTCTTCCTTAGAGATTTAGAATATTTATTTAATATTTCCTTTATTAACATAGATTTTTCAAATTGATTTTTGAGTTTAAATCACAAATCAAATCTTTATTTTTTTCCCTTATTAATAATAATTGTTACTTTTAATTTAAATCACAAACCAAATTTTTTTGATAATAAAAAAAATTATTTTTTTAATTTAAATCACAAATCAAATCTTGATTTATTTTTTGTATTAAATCACAAATGCTGAACTCAGAGGCTTCTGAGTTTAAAAATGTGACACGTGTCAAAACCTGACACATTACCAACACGTCTAAATTGGGTTTCAATCAAGAGGCAATCATGCTTAATTTAGGTAATTTTATTTTTGAAAAACATTCATAAACCATCATTAATTTCAGACGATGAATAATAACCCAAAAGCTTATATTAAATCACAAATCAAAATTTTATTTATTTTTTTATATTAAATCACAAATTCAGAACTCAGAGGCTTCTGAGTTTAACCGCTCTTATAATATCATTCTTGTAAATTAAAATTGTGTTTGTGAGAAGTAAAATATATCAAATGAGATGTCATTGCGTAGATCTCAAAAAGTTATGTGGAATCAAAAAAAGAATTAACTGATTTGGATACTCGAGTTAAAAGTTATGGCATTCGGAAGTTTTATGATTAAATTAATATATTTTTTGAAGAAAAGGTGACACGTGTCACCACCTCATGAGAGACGCCTCATTTGGGCGTCTTCCCCTTAGGGTGAGACGCCTCAATTGAGGCGTCACATGTGACGCCCAAATGGGGCGTCACATTGTGTGGTACATCTGTAATTATTTAATAAACAGCATTAAACACGTAATTATTTGATTTAAATGCATTATTTTAATTTTTTTGCCCATTGAGTCCATATGTTTTGTGGGCTTAATTCCCTTATCAAAAGAATTATACCAAAAAAAAAACCTGAAAAGAAATTCTCCGTGAAAATCGAATATTTGCATGTAAAAGTGTATGACATATATTTTTAGGTCGATAAGTCTAAGACATTTTCCTTTTTATGAAAAGTCTAAGAGCATCGTTGGTATTGAATTAAAAACTGCATTAAAAACCCTCCCAAAAGTTTGGTAGCTTTTGAAAACTCACTTTAATGAATTAATATCAGAGTACACATTTCATTAAATAAAAGTAGTCACTGTATTATTTACAAACTTCCTGGGTGTTTGGTACCAGAAAAAAAATTTATTATTGAGAAAAAAAGATTGAGAAACTTTTTGCTCGAGTAAGTTATAAAAAGATGTTTGGTATATAAATTTTTTTCCAAAAAAGTTGGGTTATTATTACTAATATTATATTTGGTTAATAGTGAAACATTGATAGAAATATATAGTGAAATCACGAAATAACCCATTATGTTAAAATATTGAAACTACGCTATCGTGATTAAGGCCACAAAATTTTTTAGGATATCTATCATATTTCAGACAAGTTATATTGAAAATTAGATTTTTTCGGGGCATTTTTGTCTACAAATTATAAAAAGTGTTTATCCATTCATGGGATTAAAGAATGGGAAATCATTTTTTTCTCATGTAATAGAAGATAACTTTCTCATGTTGTGAGATATCATCAAAATCTGTGTTATGTTTTTCGTTTTTTTGTTTTTTAACAAGTGGTGGGACCCATCATTTATTGTGTCTATGGTATGAGAGATGTTATCTCATGTCACATGAGAAAAGAGAAACCCTTAAAGAATACCATGGTTCAAATGACATTTTTTTTGCCATAGTCTAGTTCAAAATGATTTTCACGGGAAAAATATTATACCCGTATTTTTTAACTTCAACTCATATACAGAGGGAAAAGCACCGCTTAAAGTTTTTGGACAAAAGAATTGCTCAGTTAAAGTTGATTGGATAAGTTTTTTCAAAGTAATGAGTCAAACATGTCACCTATGCTGACGGGACTAGTCCCGTCACTGATACTTACGGGACTCGTGCCACGTTAGAACCACGTAGGCAGTCTAATTACCGTAAATCTTCGGAAAATCATAACTTGTGACTCGGGTATCCAAATCAGATGATTTTTTTTTTATTTCACATAACTTTTGAGATCTACGTAATGATACCTCATTTGACATATTTTATCTCCCACAAACATAGTTTGAATTTGTAACAATTATATCACAATCACAATAGTGTTTATCCATGAGATTATGTTTGATTGCGTAGATCTCGAAAAGTTATGTGAAATAAAAAAAATATCTGATTTGGATACCCGAGTCACAAGTTATGGCCTTCCAAAGCTTTACGGTAATTGGATTGCCTACGTGATGCTGACGTGACACGAGTCCCGTCAGTATAGGTAACATGTTTGCCTGCATTACTTTGGAAAAACTTATTCAACCAACTTTAACCGGATAATTCTTTTCTCCAACAACTTTAAAATGGTGCTTTAACCCATATACAAAACATGATAAATATATTTTACCTACTGGTTTCCCAATATTTCTATCAGAGATTCTGCGTATCAAACACCTTGTGAGTTCCGTCCTAATGAGGTTATTTAAAGTGAACCGGGACCACCATTTTTAGGTGGTCCCTTAGTATAAATAGGAGGGTAAAATGAAAAAAATGGAAAAATAATATGAATACAAAAGAAAAAAGAAAATTAATATTATAAGAGAAAACAACAAAAGATTCAGTGATCCTGAAACATATTAAATTTTTTTTTTCCGGTCCTAATTAACTCTGGTTGTCAAATGCAGGACACGAGTTTGTCAACGAAATAGTCAAGCGGGTTTGGAACGACGAGTCAACAAGATATTCTCGTGAACACCCGTTGGTACTCGATGTGCTGTGGATCAACCAAACCAGTGCTCTCTTTTATATTTACACCCAACCCAAGCCAACTCCTTGCACCAACTTGGATTATCTTCTATAGCTGATCTAGGTAGCTTCTAAGAGAACCACTCAACACACTAGTACTACCTAGCTGGATATACTCTTTCAGTATGGTAAGCCTTTCTGTACTCTCTTCTCTTTTCATCCTTTTCTCTTTTGATTAGAAAAAATTGATTCAACTTTGCTTTTAATAATGCCAATGCAGATCAAACTCGTAAGTTCATTTGACAATTTGGCATCATTGTCCCCCACTTATTCAATTTTGACGTTTATTTAATTTTAATAAATGTAACTAACTGCAATGATAAAGTTGTTTTATTTTTGATTAAAAATTAAGGTTACGAATTCAAATAGGGGTAACTGAACAAGGGTTTGAATCTAAACTCTTATAAGAATTTTCTCATCCGCAGTTGTTTCCCATTTGATTTATTTATTTTTTATAGATATAATTAATTCCAGTGATAAAATTATTCCTTTATAATCGAGATATCACATATCAAAATACAGAAAATAGCATCTTTTTAAAAAAAGAAAAAAAACAAATGCATGGTTTTTTTTTTTTCCTGAATAGAACTAGCTGCAACATCGCCACATACAAATTCATTTGTGTTCCTTTTGTTTTTTTGGTTTAGATTGCACTAGCACTCAACTAGGAGGAGGAATATTATTACTACTTTTCTACTACCAACTCAATATCTATCTAATCATCATTGGATTAACATTTTCACTTTTTTTTTTTTTTTTCAAAAACTTTTTAGCATTCTCTTTTTGATCCAATAATGATTAGATAGGTAGTAAGTTGATTAAATAGGTAGTAAGTTGGTAGTAAGAATTTTTGGTGGTAAGAATATCCTCCATCTTCAATCAGTTATGATAAACATGTTTAAAAGTTTATATAGTCTTAAATCAAATCTTTCGTTACATTAATGGAAGTGCATTTTATAAATGTGAAATAGTTGGACTCCTCCAATCCACAAAAGGGTGCCGGTGGAGTTGGAAACAGTCCTACACTTGTATGCACACCGCTTCTTGGAAGCACAATCACACAGATGCTGATTGAGATGCGAAGGGCCAAGGAAATTGGCGCTGACCTCGTTGAGATCCGGCTTGATTGTTTGAGAAGCTTTAACCCAAGACCCGATCTTGAAACTCTCATAAAGCACAGTCCTTTACCCACTATTGTCACTTACAGGTACGGGACATATATGCTCCTAGTTAAGACAGTTTTATATCTAAGTACATTCATTCACTTTTAACCATATACCTCGTATTTGCAAGTTTTGTTTTTAAATTTTTTTAATACGTTAAAATATATTTTGGTCACATGTTACCCTCATTTTCAATATAATAATTGTTTATTTTATTTTATTTTTTAAGAGAATTAGTCTCTCTATGTATAATTGTTTTCAATTTGGTCCTCGCCATATGTTACTGTTAAAAGATTGTCTATTGCAGTTATAACTTATAACTATGTAAATCATACAGACTGAATTAAAAATGAATGTTATATATTAAGATTAGAAATATTAGGTAAGAACATTTTTAATTGGGAAAAGTTCAAATAACCCCACCCCATGTGGTTTGCTTTTAAATCACTTATTCAATATATAATATATATATATATATAATATATATATATATATATATATATATATATATATATATATATATATGATCTTTTGACACCTCATCTGATAATCGTTAGATTTAAAAAAAAATCAATGGTGTCACATGCTTATAAATATGAGTCGTTGATCTTTTCTGATCTAACAGCTCACAGATGAGGTGTCAAAAGATCCTACCTCATATATATATATATATATATATATATATATATATATATATATATATATATTATATATAGGGTCATGATCATTTTACACCAGTGTAAGTTACACTATCAATCATGTCCGTTGATCCCACTTATATCTAAGGGCTCTAATTTTTTGGAAATGTCAGCCATTGGATACAAGTGGATCAATGGTCAAGATTGAGTGTAAGACTTCTAACTCTTACACCGGTGTAAGAATATCCTGCCCCATATATATATATATATATATATATATATATATATATATATATATCCTGCCCCATATAATAGCTGCCCCTCTTGTCCTGACCTAGCGGAGACCCTGCTCCATGCTTTTAGAGACTGTAATAAAGCTAAAAAGGTCTGGCTAATACCTTTGTTGCATTCTCTTCCTCCTGGTTTTTTCACCTCAAGCTGTTCCAAAGAGTGGATTATCCTCAATTTGAATATAAAGAATACCCATGCCAAGGACTGGAGGGACTTTTTCTTTACCGTTTATAATTTCTTATGGTATTGGAGAAATAAAGAGCTTCATGAAGGTTTTGTAAAGAGACCTGAAGACCCTTCTCCTTGTATTGCTGAATCAATTAGAGAGTTAAGGTGCTGTAACAGAAAATGGTTAACAAAAGTTGATCCTATATACCCCCATCAGATCCTCCCCTGCCTGGATTGCTCCAACTCAAGGTTATTTAAAATTAAATGTTGATGGTGCAGTTTCTAATGAGAGAGCTGCATGTGGGGGATTATTGAGAGACTGGGAGGGGAATTGGGTTTCTGGTTTCTCTGTCTTTATTGGTTCCTGCTCCCCCTTGCAATCTGAACTCTGGCCTATTTTACATGGGTTGGAGTTTGCTTGGAAATCTGGTTGGAAGAAAATTATTCTTGAATCAGATTCTGCTCAAGCCATTGGCCTTCTTAACATGACTGGTAATGACACTCGAAAGCTACCTCTGGTAACTAAGATTCGAGCTGCTCTCAATAAGGATTGGTTTGTCTTGTTGAAGCATATTTCTAGGACCTGTAATCATTGTGCGGACTGGCTAGCGAAGAAAGCAATGGATGATCCTTTTGGTTTATCCACTATTACATCCCCTCACAGTGAGCTACTTAATCTTCTTACTGCTGATATGCTGGATCCGGGAGTCATCACTCCAGCTGCAAGATGCTGAGTTTGTTTCTTCTGAGTCGATGGTTTTTAGTTTTCTTTCTGTCTTGCTTTTCCTGTTATTGTTTGTTTTCTTTTATTTCGTTTTGTCTGTTTCGTGGGGCAATGCCCCATGTATTTACCAAATATATATATATATATATATATATATATATATATATATATATATAAGGTTAGGATCATTTTACACCAGTGTAAGTTACACTCTCAATCTTGTCCGCTGAACCCACTTATATCTAACGGCTCAAATTTTTTAGTAATGTGAGCCATTGGATACAAGAGGATCAATGGTCACGATTGAGTGTAAGACTTCTAACCCTTACACCGATGTAAGATGATCCTGCCCCATATATATATATATATATATATATATATAGGGATAGGATCAACTTACACCAGTGTAAGTATAATAAATCTTACACCAAATCTTAACCGTTGATTTCCGTGCATCCAACGGTTGAGATTTATTGGGAATTAAAAATTAATTAATGAGTGAGACCTAATAAATTTTAACCGTTAGATGCAAAAAATCAATGGTTAAGATTTGGTGTAAGATTTATTATTCTTACACTGGTGTAAGATGATCCTGCCACACACATATATATATATATATATATATATATATATATATATATATATATAGAGGCAGGATCTTTTGACACCTCATCTGAGAGCCGTTGGATTAAAAAAGATCAATGGTGTCACATGTTTACAAATCAGAGTCGTTGATCTTTTTTGATAGTAATCCACACAGTATGCATGTTTTACAATAATTTTAAACTTTTAAAAAATATTACTCCATGCATTATATCACTGTAGTTACGATGAATCTACAATTTACAATAATTTTAAACATTTAAAAAATATTACTCCATGCATTATATCACTTTAGTTACGTTGAATCTACAAATGTATGTTCTTTTTTCAGACCAATATGGGAAGGGGGTCAATATGAAGGAGATGAAACCAAGAGACAGAATGCACTTCGACTAGCAATGGAACTGGGAGCTGATTACATTGATGTTGAACTTCAGGTAGCTATTTAATAAGTATCATTTCCCACCGTTAGTAGGATATGGGGATCAACTAACTCAGTAATAATTTTACTAATTTATTTTCTTTTTCTTTTTTGATACATACAAGTTGATTTATTATGTTATAAATTGAAGAGAGAAAATCAGAGGGAGGAAAATATGAAAATATCAAGATTTTCATACATGGAATCATGTTTTTATGAATAAGGGAGTACTTATACAACACTCCCTGATTGCCGGTGGTGGAGCCAAGAATTTAAACTGGGGAAATAAAAGTGGCTACTCCCCTGTAGGCTCACTTATGCTTCTCCAACCCTCTTTGAGAGCCAATATTTTGAGCTTCAAGCCTCTTCGAATCAACGTTCTCTATTTGGGTTCATGTCTTTCTAATTTGAGTACAGTAGTATTTATTACAAGAGTGGTAAAAAATTTCTCAATACCCATTTAGGCAAACACTTCTCTACGAGCATATTGAACAAAAGATCCACCAACCCTTAACGAGTTGGAGTCCTAATAATGGAAAAAAAGATTTGGGAGAGCCACCCCGAAAGAGTCTGCTCTATGAGAATTAGTCTTCGGTTCCGGAGGATACCTTTGAATTTAAAAAGGACCGACCTAGTTCAAATAGTCTGGGAAAGGGAATACTCTAGACAGTCTTTCCACTGCTTTTTGCAGAGAGACTAATTCGAATCCGCGACCTAACACACCACGGCAAGCAAGCTGATAGCAATGGGATTATCTATCAGTGAATTAAGAAAGAAAGAAGGATAGGGATCTCATTTCGAGGAGAGATTATGCCTCCTAAACCAGAAATTCTAGAATGAAAATACTTCTTTATTACCATTCAAAAGGAATTACAGGGTATTTATATCCACACTCTCTCTCTCCTATAACAGAAAATACTCACTCTACTAACAGCAAAATGCTTTCAGCAGTACACACACAACAGAAACAGAATCTACAACCAAATTCTATTCCCTATCAATTATAACAATCATATAAGCTATAACAACCTTCCAAGTTACTCCCTAATTTCTCTCACTTGTCTAACAACATACCCATATCTATCATTCCCCACCCCTTAACAAACACCTTGTCCTCAAGGTGGATAGGCTTTACAAAATTCTGTTTGAGATGCATTTCCTGCACATGCACAGGGATTAGATAAACAACTAGTGAAGCTTCAATATATATTTTTTTTTTGGCTTGGCTGCAAGTAAAGCTCCACATGCTGACGTTTGAATTATTGGAATGTGCCTTAAAACTAAGCAAAGGCCAGGTTTGGAACCACATAGAAACACACGACCATGTAGCAGCCCCTAGATTAACAAGTAAATAAGAGTTGATGAGGATGCAATCTATGGGCAGCAGAGGCACAAATGGGCAAGTGAAACCTCCATAGTGTCCAAAATTATGTCTTGCTTCATCTTGATCCTCGTGTATATATTGTCCCATGGTAAGATGTTGAGAAATAAGGGATAGATCAATTGAATCATCCTCTTTAACACGTAAAGGTTGACAGTTCCTAGAAATATCAATATTTGCCTCTGTATCTTTTTCATTTGCCCAAGTTCTCCAATTTAGATCCTGGAGAGAAGGCAATGGAACCGTATCTGGTGGGCTATATATTAGCATTAACACAAATATTACCACCGTGGTGAATGCAAGAAGTGTACCCACACTAACCATCCCAGCCAGTTGAGAGACTTCCATAGTAAATGCCAAGACTGCAGCAACGAGGCCAATAGCTATTGTGCTCGTAACAGGAACTTGACTTTTGTTATTTATGTTAGAAAAAATTGATGGAAGAAGCCCATCCCTGTCCATAGTCAAAGAGGCCAATGAAAGTGATGTGGCCAAAGATCTCGTCCTAATTGGTGCTTCTGTGAAGATAAATTCCAACAAACCAGCCAAGGTGAAAAGATCAACTGATCCAAGGAATAAGTACTTTAAGGAACCAAACTTGGTGTTCATAGTTGCAGCTTGTTCAACAGAGAATGTGGACAGCTGAGCCAGGCAGCAGTTTAGCATAATGGTGCAGCCAAATATGGGTAGAACTTTCAATACTGTCTTGACATCTTCTACTTGCTCAACACTGCATTCTATTGATGGATGAATTGGCTTGTTTTCAACTGCACTATTGAGGAATTTTAGTGTATTTGTTGGGGCTTCGGTTTCCTTGCTTGATTTTGCAGTTTCTTCAACTACTTCTTTTCTACCTGAGTGTGGATTAGAAGGGCCTGAAGCCATATTCACAACAACAATGTTAGAATTGCTGTAGATGCATCTATTAAGTGAAGCTGCAACCAAAACCTTCAAAATGGTTGTAAGCGGACTTCCAGAAGGGATCTTGTTCCTATAAGTGGCAGAGCCTGCTAAGAACACTGGAAGAGACACAAATATGCTAATGGTAGAGATTGCAAAACCCCATTGCAAATCTCTTTGAGGATTCTTTTTCTCTTCAATAGCGCTAGCAACTATAGGAAAACCTATATATGCAACAAAGACTACAATAGGACCAGCAAGCATCCCATTTACCCCAGAGGGAAAATACCTTGTAGGAAGGTTATATCCAACCCATCCAGATTTGAATCGCAAGTGAGCACCAGCTACTATGACAAAAACCAAAGCACCCATGTTTACTGATGTGACTACACCTTGTACCATTGTGCTATCTTTGATTCCGCAACACATGCGTCCAGTAATAGTAAATATCCTAATTGCAACACATGGGTCTACAACAATATTAATCCCAGGAACATAGTGGCGTGATAAAAAGCTTGACAAATTACCCACTCCTCCAATAAGTGCAGCCACAAAGAGGAGGATCAACACACCCATGGTCCAATTCCATCCGCCTGGATCCCACAGAACATTCCAACCGACAAAGATAGTTAGAGGCATTTTAGCAAACACTTTCTGAGCAATTGTTAACAATTGAATTTGTCCATGAATGAGTGTGACATCAGTAGACAAACCAAATGAAACAGAGAGTGAAAATAGTGGAACCATGTGTATGGGCCCAAAATTCATCGGCTTGGAACGAAGCTGAGCAGTGACCACATTGACCTTGCATGTGACTGGAAGGATGATGGAACAAAAATGAGAGCTGAAATCGGAGCCTGGTAGAGTGCTACAGACTTGGTTGTCAGTTTCTAAGGACGGAGCCACAAGGTGGGTGAATAAAGTTGACACCGATATGGTTGTTGGGCCTGAAAGAGTAGGGTAAAACTCCTCAACCAGATCTAAGTTACCAATATGGGGTTCCGGTGACGCAATGAAGGTGTCGGGCTTCGTAGTGAATATTTCAAGGTCAGTTGAAGGTGTAGTTGTTGAATATGATGTTGGTTCTTCCTGCCTACAAGCGAAATCCATGGCTTGAGATAACGAAAATGGTTGCCATAGGAGAACCTTCTCACGGATCTTCGCCTTCAAACCGGAGATAAAAAGGTTCATCAATATTGATTGTGAGACCACCGTGCATATTGCAAGCGACTCAAATTGCTCCCGGTACTCACGTACACTTGTTATATGACGTAGATTGACTAATACCTCTTTTGGATCTGGATAGTGTGAACGAGAATAGGAGGTGGTGGTTTTGATTTCAGTGGGAATGGGAACCGGTGGAGGACCAGAAGTGGAACCATCAGCGAGGGTCGAAGGAGACACCATGCGAGCTTCCAGCGAGGAAACTTTTCGAGTAATGGCTTGCATGTCCTGGTGCAAGGCCAATTGAGACTGCAAAAGTTGTGCCAGGGTAGCTTCCAAAGCTGCGGTGGGCGTGGGTCGGCCAGCCATGGTGAAAGAAGCTCAATGAAAGCGCCAATTGATAGCAATGAGGTTATCTATCAGTGAATTAAGAAAGAAAGAAGGATAAGGATCTCATTTCGAGGAGAGATTATGCCTCCTAAACCAGAAATTCTGGAATAACAATACTTCTTTGTTACCATTCAAGAAGAAATTACAGGGTATTTATATCCACACACTCTCTCTCCTATAACAGAAAATACTCACTCTACTAACACCAAAACGCTTTCAGCAGCACACACACAACAGAAACAGAATCTACAACCAAATTCTATTCCCTATCAATTATAACAATCATATAAGCTATAACAACCTTCCAAGTTACTCCCTAATTTCTCTCACTTGTCTAACAACATACCCATATCTATCAATTGGTGCTTTCATTGAGCTTCTTTCACCATGGCTGGCCGACCCACGCCCACCGCGGCTTTGGAAGCTACCCTGGCCCAGCTTTTGCAGTCTCAATTGGCCTTGCACCAGGACATGCAGGTCATTACTCGAAAAGTTTCCTCGCTGGAAGCTCGCATGGTGCCTCCTTCGACCCTCGCTGATGGTTCCACTTCTGGTCCTCCACCGGTTCCAATTTCCACCGAAATCAAAACCACCACCTCCTTTACTTGTTCACATTATCCAGATCCAAAAGAGGTATTAGTCAATCTACGTCATATAACAAGTGTACGTGAGTACCGGGAGCAATTTGAGTCGCAGCCCGACACCTTCATTGCGTCACCAGAACCCCATATTGGTAACCCAGATCTGTAACAGCCCGTTGTACACCGGTATTGTTAACATTGATTATGATATTAAGCGCAGTTACAATCACAGTGATTAGGTTAATTAAATTACGGGCAAATTTTTCTTTTAACATATTCCCTTTCTTTTTCATAAATACATTTTCCGTAATCAATTAAAACCATACTATAATTGTAAATGCCATTTGCGGAATCATACACTTTCTAACATCATAGATCATTCTTTTTATTCATTTCATTTAAACTCACCATCTTACTCTCATCTTTTACCAAGTTGTAGTCCTTTACGTTGTCTACGCGTGGTTTCAAACCACGTATCATTTGGAGTTCTACCCATCAAGTTATGCCCCTTTCTTTAAGTCAAGAAAAACCTGAATTTTCAAAAATTGCACTGTGGTAATCGATTACCAGAGGGTGGTAATCGATTACCACCTGTCAAAAATGAGGCAGTAGCCAAATTTTGACCTCCTCTGTTCTGGTAATCGATTACCAACCTTGGGTAATCGATTACCTCACATGGTAATCGATTACCAAGCCTCAGTAATCGATTACCAGTGAAGACAGTAGCCAATTTTCGTCCCCTGTTGCATGGTAATCGATTACCATGCTTGGGTAATCGATTACTATGCAGCAAAATGACAGATTACAGCAGTTTTGAGCCCAAGAAAGGTTGTGTAATCCATCCCTAACCCCTTGGTACTCCACATAACACATAATCATGTCCTAATGTAGGCTCTAGGCCCTTCCATCATTCAATTTCCTTAAGTTAAACATCATTTACAACATTCTCAAAATAATGGCCATTTACATGCATATATGGACCATTTTTACAACAATACATATCAAGACTTCAAGGCTATGAATGTGGCAATGGACAAGTCCCATGCTCACTCAAAATATACAGTTATCCAAGCCATGAATAATAAGACATAACAAGACTTAGCATATGACCATGAACACTAACAAAAGCATGGAAAATAACATCATGCAATATGTTCATGACCTAAGTCTCAAAACACTAATGGTATGCCATGTGCACTCCATAAACTCCTCCAAAAAGCCATGCAATCCAATGCACCGCATGCCAATCCAACGTCCACTATACGGGCTTCTTGCCCGAAGCTCCTCCCGGCTCATAGTGACCTGAAATGTGGTCCCCCAAACACGGGGTGAGATATACGGATATATCTCAGTAAACCAATGGAGCTAGAGGCTCTCTCCACTCCATGGCTCACTAAAATGTATCAAAATGACATAATATGCTATGCAAGTAAAACAATATCACCATCCACCTGGAGACACCCAAGAACATCCACTCATGGATTCATGTTCAAGGACTCCATCATATAACTCCCGAGACAGTCCTGGCGCCTCTCCCATGGTTGAGACGACTCCATGGCAATACCCAACCGGAACTCCTCATGAGCCCTATCCGGCGGACGTCCCCCGCTTGGATCATCCTGATGTCGCTCCCAGAGTCAACACCATGGCATCTCCAACTGGCATTCTCCCGTAGGACGAATCCAGCGGATGTCCAAACCAAACACACGTCAACTGGCCAGTGACCAAACAATTTTTCACAAAACACAAGCAATATGCATACAAGCACACAAACACACCATGTCATAACTACATCATCCAACCACAACCTTCCTCTAGGTGTGGTGGAGCTCAATAGGGATTAAACCCAAGTTCCAAGAGTTTACCTTATCACTTAGCAATACCGTTCCAAACGTATGCTCCAATCAACTTTCCACAATTCCAACCGTGTGAGGCACCCTACAACAATCATTAAATCCCAATTACACAAAAACTCATTTTTCATCAAAATTCCTCAAATTTTGCCTAAGTTATAAATCCATATTTTTCACCAAAAATTAACATAGCATTTCTAGCTTACAAACATGATTCTAAGGCCTTTTCATCTAATAGCATTTTTGCATTTGGGCTCTCTATCATCACACATCTAAAATCAAAGGTTTGAACACATATTCATAGATCTATGGAATCAACTATCAAAAGACCACAAATATACTTACAATGGGTAGTATGATCACCACCAAGGCTTCACTAAACCATTTGAAGCTCAAAACTCCAAGAAATCTCCAAGAACACTAATGGGTCGAATCTGAGTTTGCCAAAAACGTGGCCAAAGAGGTGGATTCAAGGCTTCTAGATGCTACCAATGGCTTTGGAAGGTTGTTTACGATAGATTTCAACACCAAAACCAAGCGATTCGGTGGAGAAACGAAGAAATGGCAAGAAAATGGAGAATGGAGGTTTTTGCTCTCTTTTCCTCTGTAGGTGCGCACGGGAATGGAGAAGAAAGAAGGAAAAGAAGAAGAAAAGGGGAGGTGGGGCCAAGTGACTTCGGTCACACGGGTCCCACACGCGATCTAACTTTTACTCCGATAAAATTTCTGATCATCAAATCCTTAATCTAAATATTTTTCCAGTCCATAACATATTTTTCTTTCTCCAAAATAATGATAAAAATTTCACACCTATCGGTACACTCACACCTCAGTATTTTAACACTTAAAAATCACTATTCATCGATTTTTCCCAAATTTGCCTATTTACTCAATTTTTCGCCCTGATTCCATTTCCAACCTTACTTTTGTCATTTGAAATCTCTAACTCAATATTTAAGCCCCTTAACACACGGTTGGCAAATTACAATTTTGCCCTTTTGCCCCTTTTGGCCATAATACTTGGATTTTCACTAATCCATCAACTTTCATTTCACAATATAACATTAAAATAAACATTTAAATACTTGAGGTGTTATATTCACCCCACCTTTTTGAAATTTTGTCCGCAAAATTAAATCATACCTGCTCACTAACTCAGGATACAGCCGGAGAATCTCGTCCTCCCGCTCCCAAGTAGCCTCCTCAGGTGTGCGGCCTTCCCACTGAATCTTCAGCATGGGAATCACTTTACTTCTCAATCGCTTTTCACTGCGATCCAAAACTGCAATAGGACCAATGGGAGTCTTCAAGTTCTCCCTGATTTCAATATTATCCGGCATCACAACATGTGACTCATCCGGAACATAACGTCGCAACTGCGACACATGAAACACATCATGTAAATTAGATAACTGCGGGGGTAAGGCAAGCTGATAGGCCACCAATCCTACTCTTTTCATAATCTGATATGGCCCAATGAATCGTGGACTCAGCTTCCTCACACCCAACGCACGGCCAACACCTGTGACCGGCGACAAACGTACAAATACATGGTCACCTTCCTCAAATTCCAGCGGTCTATGCTTATTGTCATAATAACTTTTCTGCCGATTCTGTGCCTGTTTCAATTTTTCTCTGATCATTTCAATCTGCACTGTCGTTTCCTGCACAAAATCCGGACCAAATCTTTCTTTATCGCCTACCTCAGTCCAACAAGTGGGCGTACGACACCTCCTGCCATACAAAACCTCATATGGTGCCATACCCAGACTGGAATGAAAACTGTTATTATAAGAAAATTCCACCAGTGGTAAGTACTTATCCCAAGCATTACCCTGTTCCAGTGTGCATGCTCTCAGCATATCCTCAAGTGTCTGTATGGTCCTCTCAGTCTGACCATCAGTCTGCGGGTGATAAGCAGTGCTCAGCCGAAGCTGAGTGCCAAAAGCCTGCTGCAAAGCTCCCCAAAATCGTGAAGTAAACTTCGGGTCCCGATCACTCACAATGCTAATCGGTATCCCATGGAGTCTAACAATCTCCTTCACATACAATGTAGCCAACTTCTCTGTAGTGTAGTCCACTCGCACTGGTAGAAAATGTGCAGACTTCGTAAGTCGGTCCACAATAACCCAAATCGAATCATAACCAGCTTGAGTTCTCGGCAATCCAACAACAAAATCCATTGAAATACTCTCCCATTTCCATTCAGGTATATCTAACGGCTGAAGTAATCCAGCAGGTTTCTGATGCTCTATTTTCACTTTCTGGCACACCAAGCACTTAGATACGTACTCGGCAACATCCCTTTTCATACCAGGCCACCAGAACTTAACTTTCAAATCTTGGTACATCTTTGTGGCACCTGGGTGGATAGAATATTGACCCTTATGGGCCTCAGTCATAACTTCCTCAGCAAGTTCCTTGGGCACAACAATCCTGCCCTGATATAATAGTAGTCCTTGTTCATTCACAGATATGCCACTCTGGCCTTTCAAATACTTTATACTCTCATTGCGAATCTGAGTCTCTTTAATCTTCTCGTGCAGCTCGTTCTCAATCCGAGTCAACTCCATATCACACATTCTTCCTGCAAAGAAATCCGTTATTTTCATATCACGGAATTGCTCAATCACTTCATTGTCCCACATCATCATATGAGATAAGTTAACAGACTTCCTACTCAATGCATCTGCCACAACATTAGCCTTTCCCGGGTGGTATTTCAGCTCAAAGTCATAATCTTTTAAAAATTCAACCCATCTACGCTGCCTCATATTCAGCTCCTTCTGATCAAATAAATATTTCAAGCTTTTATGGTCGCTGAACACAGCAAATTTCATCCCATACAGAAAATGCCTCCAAATTTTCAAGGCAAACACAATAGCAGCCAATTCTAAGTCATGCGTCGGATAATTTTCTTCGTGTGGCCTCAACTGCCTAGACGCATATGCAATCACTTTTCCTTCCTGCATCAGCACGCTCCCTAAACCTTTCTTAGAAGCATCACAATATAATACAAACTCACCCTCCGGATCAGGTAAAGTCAACACCGGAGCAGTAGTCAATTTCTCTTTTAGCAGCAGAAAACAGTCCTCACATTCCTGGGTCCACACAAAAGGAGTATCCTTCCGTGTCAATCGAGTCAACGGTAGAACCATTGCAGAAAATCCCTGTATAAATCGGCGATAATAGCCAGCAAGCCCCAGAAAACTTCTAATTTCAGTCACAGTCTTAGGTCGTTCCCAGTCACTTACCGCTTCAATCTTGCTTGGATCCACTGCAACACCACTTGCAGAAATAACATGACCCAAAAATTGCACCTCAGACAACCAGAATTCACACTTAGACGGTTTAGCATATAACTTTTTATCCTTCAACACCTGCAACACAGTCCTCAAATGGTCCACGTGCTCCTCCTTACTCTTAGAGTAGATCAAAATGTCATCAATAAAAACAATTACAAACTGGTCCAAAAACGGTTTGAAAATGCGGTTCATATAGTCCATGAACACCGCCGGGGCATTAGTAAGCCCGAAAGGAATCACTTGATACTCAAAATGTCCATATCTGGATCGGAAAGCTGTTTTAGGTACATCCTCCGGTTTAATCCGAATCTGGTGATATCCGGACCGGAGATCAATCTTTGAAAATACACAGGCACCCCTCAACTGGTCTAATAAATCATCAATACGCGGTAATGGGTACCGGTTCTTAATAGTCACTTTATTCAGCTGTCGGTAGTCAGTGCACAATCTCATGCTACCATCCTTCTTCTTTACAAATATAACCGGTGCTCCCCACGGAGACACACTCGGCCTAATAAAATTCTTCGCAGACAGTTCTTCAATATGTTTCTTCAATTCAGCCAACTCAAGTGGCGACATCCGATATGGAGCCAAGGAGATCGGCCCCACACCAGGCAATAAATCAATCGAGAATTCAATCTCTCTCTCAGGTGGGAATTCCGGTATCTCATCCGGAAATACATCCTCAAACTCATTAACAACTGGAATAGCAGAAATCTCCTCCTTTTTATCACCCACCAATCCGCCCAACAAGACATAACCCAGATCTCCAGCCTTCAAGGCTTTCACAGTCTGACTGACAGACAAATACAAAGACGGACAAACAGACGGCCTCTCGTGAGATAACAACAACCTCTTCCCGCAGCAATCAATCATTGCGCAGTTCCGAGACAACCAATCCATTCCCAAAATCAAATTGACAGAGGCCAGGGGTAAGATAATTAAATCAATGGTGTAACCCCTGCCTAAATAAGTGAACTTTACCTCTTCACAAATCCAGGACGACTCACTAACCTCGCCTGTAGCAGTAGTAATACGCATCGGAGGAACCATCCGTGTTACCTTTAAGTCCAACGCCTTAGCCACATAGTCCGCCACAAAAGAATGTGTAGCTCCCGAATCAAACAACACAGATAAATCAACATTAGATAGAAAGATTATACCTTTAACCAAATTCGGAGCCTTTTCAGTACGCTGCGCATTAGTAGTATAAACTCGTCCCACAGTAGGAACAACAGCAATAGGAGCAGCAGTAGTAGTAGTAGCTGGCGGCAAGGCCTGCAGATTCGCAGCCTGCCCCGAAGAAGATGGACAATTCCTAGCAAAGTGGCCATTCCTACCACATTTATAACAAGCCGACGGATCAGCACCACATACACCTTTGTGGTATTTACCACACTTCCCACATTGTGGGGTAGGATATCTATTCACAACACCACCACCACCGGTATTTCCACCCCTTTTAAACTGACCAGGAGGCTGCCTCACATGCAACCCCCTACCTCTATTATTAAAACCTCCTCTGTTGGCATTACCAGAAGGACCAGGTGTCCTCTTAACATCTTGCTCTTTTGTAGAATCAGATTTCGGATATCTTCCATAAACAGTTTCGACCCGTTTGCACTGGGTCACCAAATCAGCAAAGTTCCTCACAGCAGTATTAGACATCCTCTTTGCAATCTTCTCACTCAGCCCTCTTTGAAATTTAGCTGACAGGAATTCCGGAGTAGGTAGAGTACCTCCATAGTTAGCAAACTTAACAAGTTCATTGAATTTTGCCACATAGGCATCCACTGTCATAACACCCTGTACCAGATTATCAAATTCACCTTGCTTAGCCTCCCGAACATCACGGGGAAAATATTCTTCATGAAAAAGACCTTCAAACATAGTCCAAGTAAGGACCTCACCCTGAATAATAAATGGGCGAGACACATTGTCCCACCACTCCTGGGCATCACCCTCCAGCATATAGACAGAATACAATAACTTCTGAGGATCTTGGCATCTCATAACCTGAAAAATCTTGTCCATGCCCCTCAACCAAGCAGTGACCTCCTTTGGGTCCCTTGACCCCAGAAATGCGGGTGGCTTATGTTTCCTAAAAGATATGAGCCTACGCTCATCGTCAGCATTATCAAGCACCTGCCCAGCGGCCCCAGTAGATTGGGCAACAGATGACGGATCAGGAACATAACTAGGATCCGTAGTAGTATGATGACTAGCCTCACCAGTGTGGTGACTAGCCCCACTCTCCCCCTGTTGAGGAGTAACAGATGGCGTCGGTGTAGGAGTCACCGTAGCCGTATGCGGAGGTGTATCTTCCCTCCTAGGACGACCTCTATCCGCCCTCAACTCAGCCATAAAGGCCTGCATCATATCCTGATTTGCTTTCATCAGGTTCTCAGTCATATTTCTGTTTGCAGCCGTTTCTGCCTGCAGAGCATTCAGTGCTGCAGTGATCGGATCCGGTGGCAAATGACCTGCACCCCGTGCCCCACGGCGACCTCGTGCCCTACTCATGATATCTGTACATGTAACACAAAGGAATGAGCTGATCAGACCCACACTGAGGAATCACATATACATTAATCATAAATAGTTCACAGATAGCTATGACACACAAGATACAACACACACAAACAATCAGAGTTCCCTAAACAAAACTGCTTTGATACCATAAAATGTAACAGCCCGTTGTACACCGGTATTGTTAACATTGATTATGATATTAAGCGCAGTTACAATCACAGTGATTAGGTTAATTAAATTACGGGCAAATTTTTCTTTTAACATATTCCCTTTCTTTTTCATAAATACATTTTCCGTAATCAATTAAAACCATACTATAATTGTAAATGCCATTTGCGGAATCATACACTTTCTAACATCATAGATCATTCTTTTTATTCATTTCATTTAAACTCACCATCTTACTCTCATCTTTTACCAAGTTGTAGTCCTTTACGTTGTCTACGCGTGGTTTCAAACCACGTATCATTTGGAGTTCTACCCATCAAGTTATGCCCCTTTCTTTAAGTCAAGAAAAACCTGAATTTTCAAAAATTGCACTGTGGTAATCGATTACCAGAGGGTGGTAATCGATTACCACCTGTCAAAAATGAGGCAGTAGCCAAATTTTGACCTCCTCTGTTCTGGTAATCGATTACCAACCTGGGGTAATCGATTACCTCACATGGTAATCGATTACCAAGCCTCAGTAATCGATTACCAGTGAAGACAGTAGCCAATTTTCGTCCCCTGTTGCATGGTAATCGATTACCATGCTTGGGTAATCGATTACTATGCAGCAAAATGACAGATTACAGCAGTTTTGAGCCCAAGAAAGGTTGTGTAATCCATCCCTAACCCCTTGGTACTCCACATAACACATAATCATGTCCTAATGTTGGCTCTAGGCCCTTCCATCATTCAACTTCCTTAAGTTAAACATCATTTACAACATTCTCAAAATAATGGCCATTTACAAGCATATATGGACCATTTTTACAACAATACATATCAAGACTTCAAGGCTATGAATGTGGCTATGGACAAGTCCCATGCTCACTCAAAATATACAGTTATCCAAGCCATGAATAATAACCTATAAGCAAGACTTAGCATATGACCATGAACACTAACAAAAGCATGGAAAATGACATCATGCAATATGTTCATGCCCTAAGTCTCAAAACACTAATGGTATGCTATGTGCACTCCATAAACTCCTCCAAAAAGCCATGCAATCCATATGCACCGCATGCCAATCCAACGTCCACTACACGGGCTTCTTGCCCGAAGCTCCTCCCGGCTCATAGTGACCTGAAATGTGGTCCCCCAAACACGGGGTGAGATATACGGATATATCTCAGTAAACCAATGGAGCTAGAGGCTCTCTCCACTCCATGGCTCACTAAAATGTATCAAAATGACATAATATGCTATGCAAGTAAGACAATATCACCATCCACCTGGAGACACCCAAGAACATCCACTCATGGATTCATGTTCAAGGACTCCATCATATAACTCCCGAGACAGTCCTGGCGCCTCTCCCATGGTTGAGACGACTCCATGGCAATACCCAACCGGAACTCCTCATGAGCCCTATCCGGCGGACGTCCCCCGCTTGGATCATCCTGATGTCGCTCCCAGAGTCAACACCATGGCATCTCCAACTGGCATTCTCCCGTAGGACGAATCCAGCGGATGTCCAAACCAAACACACGTCAACTGGCCAGTGACCAAACAATTTTTCACAAAATACAAGCAATATGCATACAAGCACACAAACACACCATGTCATAACTACATCATCCAACCACAACCTTCCTCTAGGCGTGGTGGAGCTCACTAGGGATTAAACCCAAGTTCCAAGAGTTTACCTTATCACTTAGCAATACCGTTCCAAACGTATGCTCCAATCAACTTTCCACGATTCCAACCGTGTGAGGCACCCTACAACAATCATTAAATCCCAATTACACAAAAACTCATTTTTCATCAAAATTCCTCAAATTTTGCCTAAGTTATAAATCCATATTTTTCACCAAAAATTAACATAGCATTTCCAGCTTACAAACATGATTCTAAGGCCTTTTCATCTAATAGCATTTTTGCATTTGGGCTCTCTATCATCACACATCTAAAATCAAAGGTTTGAACACATATTCATAGATCTATGGAATCAACTATCAAAAGACCACAAATATACTTACAATGGGTAGTATGATCACCACCAAGGCTTCACTAAACCATTTGAAGCTCAAAACTCCAAGAAATCTTCAAGAACACTAATGGGTCGATTCTGAGTTTGCCAAAAACGTGTCCAAAGAGGTGGATTCAAGGCTTCTAGATGCTACCAATGGCTTTGGAAGGTGGTTTACGATAGATTTCAACACCAAAACCAAGCGATTCGGTGGAGAAACGAAGAAATGGCAAGAAAATGGAGAATGGAGGTTTTTGCTCTCTTTTCCTCTGTAGATGCGCACGGGAATGGAGAAGAAAGAAGGAAAAGAAGAAGGAAAAGGGAGGTGGGACCAAGTGACTTCGGTCACACGGGTCCCACACGCGATCTAACTTTTACTCCGATAAAATTTCTGATCTCAAATCCTTAATCTAAATATTTTTCCAGTCCATAACATATTTTTCTTTCTCCAAAATAATGATAAAAATTTCACACCTATCGGTACACTCACACCTCAGTATTTTAACACTAAAAATTCACTATTCATCGATTTTTCCCAAATTTGCCTATTTACTCAATTTTTCGCCCTGATTCCATTTCCAACCTTACTTTTATCATTTGAAATCTCTAACTCAATATTTAAGCCCCTTAACACACGGTTGGCAATTTACAATTTTGCCCTTTTGCCCCTTTTGGCCATAAAACTTGGATTTTCACTAATCCATCAACTTTCATTTCACAATATAACATTAAAATAAACATTTAAATACTTGAGGTGTTATAAGATCTGGTTGAGGAGTTTTACCCTACTCTTTCAGGCCCAACAACCATATCGGTGTCAACTTTATTCACCCACCTTGTGTCTCCGTCCTTAGCAACTGACAACCAAGTTTGTAGCACTATACCAGGCTCCGATTTCAGCTCTCATTTTTGTTCCATCATCCTTCCAGTCACATGCAAGGTCAATGTGGTCACTGGTCAGCTTCGTTCCAAGCCGATGAATTTTGGGCCCATACACATGGTTCCACTATTTTCACTCTCTGTTTCATTTGGTTTGTCTGCTGATGTCACACTCTTTCATGGACAAATTCAATTGTTAACCATTGCTCAGAAGGTGTTTGCTAAAATGCCACTAACTATCTTTGTCGGTTGGAATTTTCTGTGGGATCCAGGCGGATGGAATTGGACCATGGGTGTGTTGATCCTCCTCTTTGTGGCTGCACTTATTGGAGGAGTGGGTAATTTGCCAAGCTTTTTATCACGCCACTATGTTCCTGGGATTAATATTGTTGTAGACCCATGTGTGGCAATTAGGATATTTACTATTACTGGACGCCTGTGTTGTGGAATCAAAGATAGCACAATGGTACAAGGAGTAGTCACATCAGTAAACATGGGTGTTTTGGTTTTTGTCATCGTAGCTGGTGCTCTCTTGCGATTCAAATCTGGATGGGTTGGATATAACCTTCCTACAAGGTATTTTCCCTCTGGGGTAAATGGGATGCTTGCTGGTCCTATTGTAGTCTTTGTTGCATATATAGGTTTTCATGCAATTGCTAGTGCTATTGAAGAGAAAAAGAATCCTCAAAGAGTTTTGCAATCTCTACCATTAGCATATTTGTGTCTTTTCCAGTGTTCTTTGCAGGCTCTGCCACTTATAGGAACAAGATCCCTTCTGGCAGTCCGCTTACATCCATTTTGAAGGATTTGGTTGCAGCTTCACTTAATAGATGCATCTACAGCAATTCTAACATTGTTGTTGTGAATATGGCTTCAAGCCCTTCTAATCCACACTCAGGTAGAAAAGAAGCAGTTGAAGAAACTGCAAAATCAAGCAAGGAAACCGAAGCCCCAACAAACACACTAAAATTTCTCAATAGTGCAGTTGAAAACAAGCCAATTCATCCATCAATAGAATGCAGTGTTGAGCAAGTAGAAGATGTCAAGATAGTATTGAAAGTTCTACCCATATTTGGCTGCACCATTATGCTAAACTGCTGCCTGGCTCAGCTGTCCACATTCTCTGTTGAACAAGCTGCAACTATGAACACCAAGTTTGGTTCCTTAAAGTACTTATTCCTTGGATCAGTTGATCTTTTCACCTTGGCTGGTTTGTTGGAATTTATCTTCACAGAAGCACCAATTAGGACGAGATCTTTGGCCACATCACTTTCATTGGCCTCTTTGACTAGGGACAGGGATGGGCTTCTGCCATCAATTTTTTCTAACATAAATAAGAAAAGTCAGGTTCATGTTACGAGCACAATAGCTATTGGCCTCGTTGCTGCAGTCTTGGCATTTACTATGGAAGTCTCTCAACTGGCTGGGATGGTTAGTGTGGGTACACTTCTTGCATTCACCACAGTATCAATATTTGTGTTAATGCTAATATATATCCCACCAAATGCGGTTCCATTGCCTTCTCTCCATGATCTAATTTGGAGAACTTGGGCAAATGAAAAAGATACAGAGGCAAATGTTGATACTTCTAGGAACTGTCAACCTTTACGTGTTAAAGAGGATTATTCAATTAATCTATCCCTTATTGCTCAACATCTTACCATTGGACAATATATACACGAGGATCAAGATGAAGCAAGACATAACTTTGGACACTATGGAGGTTTCACTTGCCTATTTGTGCCTCTGCTGCCCATAGATTGCATCCTCATCAACTCTTATTTACTTGTTAATCTTGGGGCTGCTACATGGTCGTGTGTTTCTATGTGGTTCCAAACCTGGCCTTTGCTTAGTTTCAAGGCACATTCCAATAATTCAAACATCAGCATGTGGAGCTTTACTTGCAGCCAAGCCAAAAAAAAAGTATTGAAGCTTCACTAGTTGTTTATCTAATCCCTGTGCAAGAAATGCATCTCAAACAAAATTTTGTAAAGCCTATCCACCTTGAGGACAAGGTGTTTGTTAAGGGGTGGGGAATGATAGATATGGGTATGTTGTTAGACAAGTGAGAGAAATTAGGGAGTGACTTGGAAGGTTGTTATAGCTTATATGATTGTTATAATTGATAGGGAATATGATTTGGTTGTAGATTCTGTTTTTGTTGTGTGTGTGTGCTGCTGAAAACGTTTTGCTGTTAGTAGAGTGAGTATTTTCTGTTATAGGAGAGAGAGTGTGTGGATTTGTAAATTCTATTCCCTATCAATTATAACAATCATATAAGCTATAACAACCTTCCAAGTTACTCCCTAATTTCTCTCACTTGTCTAACAACATACCCATATCTATCACAAGCTTACCCTTGAAATCGGCCTTTTGGTCAAGGCTAATCCTTTGCAATGATCACCAGTGTTTTTTTGGGCTTTAGTGTCATTTTTATAGAATTTTTAATTATTTCTTAATTTTTATCTTTTTATTTCTGTATATACAGTTTCATAAATTTAATTATTTGACTTTTTGTTGCTTATTTAAAGGCATTGTGAACCCTGATTTATTTTGTTGTTTTATTCAATAAAGATTATATTAAGAGCTGCGACTACTCTAAATTCTAGTTCTTATGCTAAATTGACTAAACAAAATGAACTACAATTTAGAGTAGCCACAGCTCTCAATATAATATTTATTTAATAAAAAATAACCAGATAAATTAGTGTTCACAATGTCCTTAAATAGGCAATCAAAAGTAAAATAATAAAAATTATAAAATTGTCCCTGCGAAAATAAAAAAGAAAAATAAAAAATAATTAAAAACTCTATAAAAATAACCCTGAAAACCCAAAAAACACTAGTGCTCATCGTAAAAAGATGATCCTTTCTCAGAAGGCAGGTTCCGAGGGCCAAAGAAAGTTTGAGCTCATTATGAGATGGTCACCGTGAGAGCATCATTCCCCTTTGGATGGCTATATACTATAAATATATCTTGTTAAGAAAAATCAAGTGGAATAGAAACTTAGCAAATGTAAAAGAATACAATATTCATAGATAACATATTTTGCCTAATATCAGTTGATATACGGATATACTTTGTTAATAATTTCATAACACTCCCCTTGAAAGTACATTTAGATAACAACATGTTAAAACCTTATAAGAAAAAATATTGTGGAAAAAATCCTGATGAAGGGAAAATAAAGTATATATTTCTAGTAATGCTATTGGAGAAAGACTCATTTAAAAACTTACCAGGAAAATCTCATAGGACAAAATCTAGGTGAAGGAAAAACTAGTGCAACACATATTTTTCTCCCCTCATGATAATATCATTTAATGTAAAGAAAAGGAGGAGAAAATAGGGGAAGGCATTAGGTTAGAAGGTGTAACATCCACTTAATAATTTCATGACACTCCTGCTTCGATGTTCACATTTTATCATACACCAATTCGACTGCCACGTTAAAAATCTTTTCAAGAAAAACTCGATGGCATAAAAACTTTGTTAGGGGAAAGAGTGAAGTGCGCATAGATCCCAATATTCATTATAGTCATCATGCATTGAATGATATTACCTCATTAAAAGAAAAAGAATACAGATCATCATTCATGATAACTCATCCTCAGTTGAGTCATATAGCTATTGCTGAAGTTAATTAATCTTTCATCTTGTGTACTCATTGCATACCAATGCCATAATCTTTCACTTGGGCCAATATTATCTTTAACAACATTCAATAATAGATTTTGGCTCATGTCCATCTACCATAATTTTATAAGCAACTATGAATATAAAAAAATTACCAACGACGATTTCATTCTGATACCAAATCTCTTTATAATATTTAATGGAATTCTCAGTATTCTAGGGGTTAAAAATCTTTGCATGGGTTTATATCACTTCAACCGTAAAATCTTTGCACAACACTAGGCTCTTTCGAAACAAATTCCTGATTATTTCATTTCAAGTTCATTAAATTTTTTTGTATTTTCTCAATTTCTTCAGGACTCTCATTGATAGTTAAATCATACATTACAATAGTAGTAACTATAGATAAAAACATATAGATGAATGGAGATATTTTTAAATCCTTTTTAATTTCATGAAATACATCTCTTGAGGTTGAGTCATATACTTCAGACATTTTTTAATCCTTCACGGACTTTCATGTTGACAGTATTATATAATGATCCATAAATAACAACATCCATAAGTTGCATTTGAGCCGGTGGGGGTTTATAGATGTACCCTTAGAGGGTGTAGTATGTCAATCTAGGGATACTCCCAGCAGTCATGGTATGGACCAAGGCTCTGTAAAAGCTTCTCATACATGTACATCAAGGGAAGATGTGTGTGAATGGCTAGAATGACTCTGCATAGAGGCAGAGTAACAATTCTCTTGAGAATAGAGAAAAAGGTTCTCCTTTCATGTGTGATAGAGGTATTTAGAGAGGGATGTCTCAGTCAATCGTGGGAAAGAAAATATCCAAAGCTATCACTTAGTCAGTTTAACCTTTTCAGACTAGGCATGATGAACTCACTATCCATGTATAGGGGCAACAGTGCAAGGGGGAGGGAATTGTAAGTCGATAGGGGAGCCCTCTAGAAAGTTCTAGATGCGGGCATTGATATTGGGCCCAATGAATTGGGCCTAAAAATAGTCTGCCGGTACACATTTGTTGTCTTTGAAGGATTTTCAAAGTTATTACCCAATGATCCAAGGAGTATATTGTCACAATATCCATTAGATGTATTGCAAGTCTTTCAAAACCAAACTAATAAAAAGAAGGGTTTTATAATTCTCATTTAACATGAGAATTGCAATCTTCCTACACACCCTTCAATTTCTGTGCTGATGTGGGTCCTACACATAATTTTTTCTAACATATGGGTCCCACATACTTTTTATTTCTACAACATGAGATTTCAATTCTCATGTTACATGAGAATTATAAAACCCTAAAAAGAATGCAAAAGTAAGGGAATATGCCTATGATAATATATATTTCACGATATTCATTTAATTTATCCCTTTTCTTTATTTGTTTGATATCTTTAGGTGTTTTAATAACTATACTTTATACTTTATCTTTAGGTGTTTGTTTTGCTTCTTCTTCTTTTTTCAATCATTTGACGTCAACATTCTTTTATAATGATTATTAATCTAGAAGCAATTACATATACATAAATAATAACTTAATATAACCCCCAAGGATAGCTTAGTTGACAGCTGAGCTAGGATTTGCTTGAGTTAGGGGTTCCAAACTCTGCCTCAAGCAAATTATTGGAAAATTTTTAGGGGCCAGAGGATGTGCCTCCAATAGCGAAGCTCAATGCACCCACCATTCCAATGAGGGGCAAGAAATTACAATTTTAATGTGTACCTACCCTTGCATATAGGTTGCTCATGACTTCAATAGTTCCCTATATGGAAAGAAGCCCGATAATTTTAAGGTGATAGTATCTTCACACAATTTTTACGATACTCCATCATCTGAGGCCATTGGCAATCTGGTAGCAAGAATACAAGCCACTGGAGCCGACATTGTGAAGATAGTGACCACTGCATTGGACATTACAGATTGTGCACGTATTTTCCAAATCACTGTACATTCACAGGTAAGTTATGCATAATAACATTACATCTGTATTGCAGCCTGAAACAATGTTGCATTTCTTGGACTTTAGTTTGATATCTTGTTTCTGATTACTGCCTATATATATATATATGTGTGTGTGTGCACATGACAAGTGGCAGATCCCAACAATTGGAATTGCAATGGGAGAGAGGGGTACAATTTCGCGGTTACTAAGTCCCAAATTTGGTTGTTATCTCACATATGGTGCACTAGATGCGGATGCTATCTCAACTCCAGGACAAACAACAGTAAAAGACTTGCTAGAACTGTACAATTTCAGGCTTATAAGGCCTGATACTAAAGTATATGGAATTATAGGAAAGCCAGTGGGTCACAGTAAGAGTCCTCTTTTGTTCAATGCAGCCTTCAAGTTAGTTGAGCTAAATGCAGTTTATATGCACTTTTTGGTGGATGATGTGAACAAGTTTTTCAATACTTACTCATCCCCTGACTTTGCCTCTGGATGCAGGTTCTCTATCTCTCTGATTCGGTGCTACATATTTTTACTTCTTTTCTTCCTCTGTCCTCTCTTCAGTCTTTTGGAAATAAATTGTCAAATAAAATTTAGGGAAAAGTTCTCGCATGCCCCCGTGGTTCACTCCAGAATCATTTATGTTTCTGTGGTTTTTTATTTATCACATATACCCTTATGGTTTGTAAAAGGGTATTTTTTTTATCACATGGCCTGTGGTTTTTTATTTTTTATAAAGTATAGGGGCATATGTGATAAAAAAAAAACATAGAGCATAGACGATTCTGAAACAAACCACATGAACATTGGTGAACTATTCTCCAAAATTTAACAGAAATTTCAATTGTTTTTACATTGCTGAGTCAGGAATTATAGTAATAATATAACTTTAAATTATAAAATGCAGTTGCACAATTCCTCATAAGGAGGTTGCAATTAAATGCATGGATGAGGTTGATCCTATTGCCAAGGTACTGGTCATTATCCTCTTAAAATAGAAAGTTCTAGTTAAATGTATCAGCATAATAATAAGATGTTACCTGAAAAATGATTCTTTCAATTCTTACAGAAAATAGGAGCTATCAATAACATTGTTAGGAGACCCGATGGAAAGTTAATGGCTTTTAATACTGATTACATCGGAGCTATCACTGCCATTGAGGATGGATTACGAGGTTGTTAATTGACTTCCACAACTAATGTAAAATCAGATTAAAAAAAAAAAAAAAAACTCAACTCAATGGTTATTTGATTTGCTTCACTTTTACAGGTTTGGATGGTGCAATACCAACACTTGGATCACCTTTGGCTGGAAAGTTGTTTGTTGTACTAGGAGCTGGTGGTGCTGGGAAATCACTTGCTTATGGTGCTGCACAGAAAGGGGCAAGAGTTGTAGTTGCTAACCGCACGTTTGGTAAGACATTAGCATTTAGTTCCACATTGTAAGATAACATGAAACCTATTGTGTCGTTGACTGTTGAGTTGAATGCTCCTCAAAAATCATTATTGTCAGACTTAAGAAAATCTGCCTTAAAAACAATGTTAGGTGCATACATATAACATTTGACTTTTTTTTATTGCCAAGAGTAGAGGAAAATTGTGGTTGATCAACTATTTTGTACCTATTTTAAAAGAAATTCACTAATTTATCCTTCTTCGTAAATTATATATCAATTTGTCCCTCATCTTAAATTATATATCGATTTGCCCTTATTTGATCAAAGTATTAATTGACACTTGCTCGAGCAAATGACTTACCAAGGACTAGCATCGGTCAAACTTTGGTTAAATAGAGACATATTGATAAATAATTTGAGAAGAATGCCAAATCAGAATATAGTTTAGGAAGAAGGCAAAATGACAAAAATAATTCAAAGTAAGGGCAAAATGATCAATGAGCTGGAAATTGATATACTTGTGGTAACTCGGAGTCTTGGATCATAAAGTGGAAAATATCTTTGTAAAGAACCAATTCAATCCAAAATTTTAAAGTGTTGGGTGAGAGCATTTGTAATGATTTATATTATTTTCTAACACACCCCCTCATGCAAGAGTCTTTTGGGCATGAAGAGTGTATATTACAGATCGAATTCGTAATTTTATGGTAACTGAAGTTTTGATACCATATAAAGAATCAATTTAACCCAAAAACTTCAGGTGTTGAGTGAGCATTTTTAATGTTTATATTATTCTCTAACAATGTTCGTTGTACCGAAGATTCATTACATCATGTACTAAATTTAAAATAAATAAAAAATGTAAATGACTTAACTCATTTTATCCATTCTTTATGGTTATTGTTACTTTAAGTTCTATTTTTATTTTTGTTTTAGTAAAATAAGTATTTACCTTATGATACCAAAGATATGCTCCATGAAGTGATGTCTACTTAGTACTGCAGAACGTGCTAAAGAATTAGCTGACAAAGTTGGTGGAAAGGCAATGACTCTGAGCGAAGTGGAAAATTTCCACCCAGTAGAAAGGATGGTGCTTGCAAATACGACATCTATAGGAATGAAGCCTAATATTGATCAAACCCCCATACCAAAGGTTTGCACCCCATCTCGGTTAATATCCTTCTCCATGATGCCAATTTAAGTAGGTAAAGATTTGAGAGAAACCAAATTAGCAGGTAAAAATTTAATATAGTTTAGCAAGTATGACAGGCTGTATAATTTATACTCTTTCCTGCAAATACATGTGTTTTCATACGTATTAAATTTGGCATTAATCAAATTCACGTCTTTTATATTATGAGGAATTCAATTTTTAATCTGCAGCATGCTTTGAAGTATTATTGCTTAGTGTTTGATGCTATTTACACACCCAAAGACACCAGGCTGTTGCGAGATGCAAAAGAAACCGGAGCTGCTATTGTATACGGGACAGAGATGTTGATCCGCCAAGGCTTTGAGCAGTTCAAAAACTTCACCGACTTACCTGGTAACATGAAACAAACTAAACTAGCCAACAAGGATATATATGGGGAAAAGTTTCTAAAGTTATTTTAGATAAGTTTGTGTGTGAAGCGCGATTTTAACTATGTCTTACCAATAAGATACAAAGATACAGTTATAGTGGTAAAATTATTTTTTCTTTCTATATCACGTCAATGTTTGAGGAAAGAAAAAAAAAAACCTTTATTATTATAATTATGTCTTACCAGCCTTATATAGACACAGTTGAAATCAGCCCATAACAACGTCAATGTTTGAGGAAAGAAAACAAACCTTTATTATTATAATTATGTCTTATCAGACACCTGGAGCAGGAAAAGTTAACCCCATATATAAATACCCTTTGAGTTCCTCATTTTCCCTTGTTATTCAGTATTTACAAGACTTTATTTTTATCTTTAATTCCAGCACCTGAAGATTTATTTAGACAACTGATGGAGAAACATGTATAATTGCAAATTTGCTTTGATACTCACACATCAAATGTCGTGGACTAGCGTGCCATTGGTTTATGCAGCTTAAAACTAGCTTCGGTTTTTGTAATAGTAAGTTGAAATAGGAACGGGTTTTGGATAGCGCCCTATGCAAGAAGACTTGTTTGTAGAAGGTTATTAACGATGTATGATGGTTGCTCTATGTACTTCTTTTCCCATCTTTGTTTGATGCAAGTGCCTTTATAGTGTGACATCAGAAGTTATTTTCTTATTTTTACCCGTTCTTTAACTTTTTCCGCTCAAGTTTCTGTTGAGAATGGTAGGGAGCTCAAAAACTTTATAATTGATTCTTCCACTCATGGGCCTAAATGACAAACTATGGATTGACACCGTCTCAACGCAAAATTTAAAAATTATAAATTTATGGATTTTTCGTATTTATGTCATCCTCACTTGATTCATGTTTAACCGATGTGGAACTTCAGTACTATTCACACTTAAATATTTTGATGTGTTTCATGAGGATGAAATCCAAATTACAAATACAGTAAGGAAGAAACATCTAGCAGTGGCGAAGTCAGAAACCATTTATTCATATTTAAGAATTTAATATACGTGATGCTTCAGCATTAGTTTACTCCATCTTGAAGCTTCAAGGTCAAATCTGATTCAATCCAGTAGGGTAAAATTTATGAATGTAACCCAATCAACCTTAATCTAACAAGCCTATCTTTCACAAAAACATTTTAAAAAAGGGAAATTTCCAACGATTGATATATTCAAGATTTCTTAAAATTTTGGCGGGTTTATCCTATATTTCTAATATTCCAAAAATAAATCAAACACCTTATATATTACCCGCTAGCAACAACAACAACAACATATATAATTCAACTTTATAAACTTAATACAACGCAAATGGTGTCTATAACAAACTTCACATAATTACAAAATATTTAAGAAAAAAATGTTTATCCTTTTAAATGACACAACTTATATCCTTTCACTCTCACAAAGAGGTGGGACCCACATCTTTAATTTTTTTTGTCAACTCTCTCTCCTTCATCTATCTTTTTCTCTCTCTTAAAATGACACAACTTTATATCCTTTAAAATGACACACATTTTTCCCAATGTTTAAAGTGTCAAAATAAACCAAAAAGACTACCTATCTCACATAGGACCACCAAAATAAGGTTACTAGATGAATTGTCACTCCTAGTAGCTAACTATTCACTATGTGACCACCTGGATAGAAAATAAAAGAGGGATAAGTCACACAGACCCAATAAAGGTATAATAATCACAGTAAATAAGAGAAATAACAAAATACTTTCGCATCCTTGATTTTCTCATTTAACAAATGAGCTATAACATATTAGAATAATGAAAGTAAATAATATAAAATGCGTAAAAAGAAATTAAGAAATTTATAAAGTAATATGAATTATTTATTTACAAAACAAATAAAATAAAATAGGATAAAATGAGAAAACTGCACTCTATTTAAACACCCATCCCCTACACACTCTTCACAACTCTCTCATTGTTATGCTTAAACTCTCTCATAGTTTGCACTTGTTTACTCATATTTTTGCTTTATCTTTTAATATTTTGATTTTTAAAATGAGTACGAATTCTGATACTATTCGTGTTGTTCTTTATTTTAACGGTAGGAAAGAAGAAGGTCGTCGTGGTGTTATTTTTGTAGGGGAGAAAAGGCCATCACGTATTAAACGGAACTCAACGGTTGCTGAGCTGCATCAGAAAATACGTCAAAAATTATGTCTTCAAGACAACCAATTGATCACTCTAGTCACGGCAAGATTATGGTAATGTGAACAATACATTAGCTTGCAAGTGGTCGATGACGAAGACATTGATATGGTAATGGAAGAGTTCTCAAACCAGTCCCGAAAGGATTTCTTAGAGTTGTATGTGGATACTACCACCGTGGAGGAAGTTGTTATACCAATGAGGTCAGTTAGGTCTACTTCTCCTTTTAATGCATCCTCATCTGCTGCTCCTGCTGTTAACATGTCTGAGGAAGATGAACATGACCCTACTTGGATTATGGATGAGGAGTATGACGAAGATGATGAGGAAAATATTGCAATGGAGGATTGTCTTCTTGTAGAGGATGCGAGTGCATCGGACAATGGCGAAGAATGTGTCAGGTCTGGTACTGAATTTCAACCATGGCATGATTTGGGGGAGTCTCGTATCGTTGTACATCATGACATAACATCGAGTCAAGTACCAGAACATCCTGAAGGTATGCTATCAATTAATATACTGACAGTTTGGATTTGCAATTATCCATTAAGAAAATAATTCAATTCTTTTATTATTATTACGTAGTACATGTAGGCGATGCACATGTAGGTGTGCCACTTGCATTTGCCGTTGTTGAGAGTGAGACATTGGAGGCTTGGTCATACTTCCTTGCCAATCTTCGTCTGCACGTCACACAAGCGCAAAATATATGTCTAATTTCAGACCAGCATGTTAGCATATTATCGGCTGTTGAAAATAATCCCCTATGGCAGTCACCCCATGCATTTCATGTGTTTTGCCTACGACATGTTGCAAGCAATTTTAATCAACGATTTAGAAATGACAAATTGAAGGCTAGCCTGATGAATATAGGTATGTTGCACACTATGGTTGGTGAATTAAAATGTTGTAGCTTTTTGTTAAGCATAAACTGTGTGTTTTTTAAATTGTTCGCAGGATATACTCCTTGCATGGTGGATTTTGAAACGTGAGTGCGCTGTGTCCTCTTACGGAGTACCTCACACCTATATGGGCCAGGAAGTACATGCGTACAAGGATCGGATGGCTCAAGATCACCATCGGATCCAGAGCGCGAGGACTCTGATGAAGACGAATGAGCCATAATAGAATACTACTACAAATGAAAAAAATGTACCCAAATTACTATTGATGTTATATTAATTTACACTAAATAAAATTTAATTGCACTTAATTAAATAGCATTTAACTAACTTCAAATGTTATATTAATTTCAATTAAATTAACATCATTGACAATTAATTCATTTAACATTACATTAATCTAAAAATATATTGAGTCAATACATTAAATAATTCAAATTCAATTTAAATTAATATTGCATACGGTATTCTTTTTTTACAAACCCTAATTATAATGTGGTTAATTGAAAGGTCAATATGTTTGCAAGTCACTAATATTTTTCTAACCCCCTAACAATGAAATAAAGTCACTAATATTTTTCCAACCCCCTAACAATTAAATAAAGTCACTAATATTTTTCTTAAATAAAATCACTAATATTTTTTCTAACTCCCTAACAATTAAATAAAGTCACTAATATTTTTTTTCTAACACCCTAACAATTATCTAAGTCACTAATAACTATCACATATTAATTGTTGTTAATAAAAAAATAAACAATAAATAGGGACTTACATGAGAGAGAGACAGAGCTTCGCTGCGCAAAACCTTCCAAAAGAAATTTAGAGAGAAGGAGGAGGAGGTTTAGAGAGAGGATGGGAGGGTGGAAATGAGGTAAAAAGGTGAAAATGAGATATATATATATATAGGTCAAGTAGGACACGCCCTTGGTGGGGCGTGTCTCCCCCAGTTGGTCACGCCCTCGGAGAGATGTGTCTCTCTCCTGCCAGTCACGCCCTTATTTGGGCGTGTTCCCCCAGTTGGTCACGCCCTGCACTGGGCGTGTCTCTTTCCATGCGAACACGCCCCATTTGGGGTGTTTGAGTGCCATATATTTGTAATATTTTGTAAAACGACTACTTATTCAATTTTTTATTAAAAAACAATAAATTAAATTTTTTTTCTTCTTAAATCACATTCCTTCACTACAAAAATCACCCCAAGAGCTATTTCCAAGAGAAAAGAAATATGGAAGCTTTACGGTTTTTCATCAAAGCATGGAAATGATACTTGGAATTTGGTAGGAAAAGATTGCAAAGCATGGAACAAAGATGAAAGAATATGCAAAGAATGGGGGGTTTTTGGTGAAAGAGGCAATAAAAATCGTGGGTTTTTTTTTTAAATTTCAAAAATATCCTTTCTATCCTAACACAAGAATGGATTATCTCATGTTATTTAACATGACAATGTCAAGTGATAGTATCATAAAATTGACTTACATGATGTTGTCATGTTAGAAAATACATGGAGTTATTGAATGGTGTAAGAAAGTTAAACCTTATGCTAGTATAAATCAATCTCTTCTCGAAAATGTTAGAATGGTATGTGGGAGTCCAAAACTTTTTGCAAGGGACACTTTCACCAAAGAGACAAATGACAAATGACAAACCAAAATAAGTTAGCTGACACAATATCTTAACCCAAAATCTTAAAGTTATAATTTAATGGGTCTTATGCATTTATATGGTTCTCACTTTGTTAATTTCTAACAAATGTGAGACTTCACCACTATTCACACCTGAATATTTTCAACCCAAAATCCTTTACAAATAATGTCTTCACCAATGGGTCAAATGACAAAACATATCTCAACCCAAAATCTTAAAACAATAGGTTAATGGGTCTTTTGTACTTATATGATTCTTACTTTGTTTATCTATAATCGATATTCACCACTACTCATACTTGGTTATTTCCAACATTATTCCCTCAAGTGTAACCCTAAGGGAAGCTTTTGTAGAAGTTTATACTCTTCAAAATATTGAGAGTCACACTAGTCTTCGGCAAATGACAAACTACAATAAGTAGGCTGATATACATCTCAACCCAAACCTTGAGAGTTGAGATTATAGGTTAATAGGTCTTCTGTATTTATATGATTTTCACTTTGTTTATTTCTAATCGATATGGAACTTCGTCACTACTCACTTGAATATTTTCAACATCCTTCCCTAAAGTGTGATCCTAAGGGAAACTTTTTCGGAAGCCAAAATCATTTACAAATGATATATTCATCAATACGTTAAATGACAAACCACAATAACTGGGTTGACATCATATCTTAATCTAAAACCTTAAGGCTATAGGTTAATGGATCTTTTGCAGTTTTATATGGTCTACACTTTGTTAATTTATAACAAATTCACCACTTAAATATTTTTAAGAGGAAATAGATTCTCTCATATGTCATTTAACATTACAAGGTCATGTGAGATCATTTAAATTATTAATTAACAAATCAATAATGATGAAACACGAGAAAGAAAAAGCATTAGGATAATCAATGGTGTTTAATTATTAATAAACAAAACAACCATTGATTGAACTTGTTTATCAACAAATCATGGCATGTCTATATTAAGGGATAAGATATTATGTTTATATTTTTTTATATCTATTTTATTTATTTCTCACAAATATCGTTAAATCATGATTTCAATCAATCTTCACTCTTTCTCTCTCTTTCTATTGTTTGTTGACATTATAATTTAACGGTATTCGAGAATAGTAGATAAAATATGTATAAAAAAGAAGGCATAATATATTTGGGTATAGATTATACTTACCATATTTTTTTCTTACTCTTACAATTAGGGATGTTCATCAACCGATCCAAACCGATTCAAACCATGGCGACCGAACCGAAAAACCGATAACCGAATAAACCGAAAATCAAAAAATCAAAAACTGAAAAAAACCACAAATTTTAATTGGATTGGATCGATTTTTGGATGGGTTGATGAAAACCGATCCAATCCAAATCGATCCAATATATTAATTCCATTCTACCTACTTTGGTTTTTTCCTAATCATAGCCTAAAGATTTCTAAACCCAAAATCCATCAACTAAATCCAAGAAAAAATTTAGTCACATCTCATAAAAAAAAATTATTTTTCTTGGTAAGCCAAAATTTTATCTTTGTAAAGCGTAATATCTCATTGAAAAAAAAACTATATTATATACAAAGCCAATATATACAAAAGATGTTATTTGCACGATAATCATGAATTTTTTTTTAGGATTTTAAAAAATCGAAAACCGATCCAATCCAAATCGAAAAAAATTGGATTGGATCAAATCGGATTTGAAAAAAAATACAAACCGAATGGATGATTATATGATCAAATCGAAGGGATCAGATCGGATAATTTTTGCTTGCAAAACCGATCCAATCCAGACTGCGAACACCCCTACTTACAATCATTATTGTTATTGTTAGATCAAACTCAAATTAATACTTGTTACTTGATGTCATTTGATCCAACATTAACAACATTAGTTGTAAGAGATGATAAGAAAAATAGTGATAAGTATAACTGTTAAGATTTGTTAGTTTTATTTTATTTTATTATTTTGTTGTTGTTGCTAATTAGTTACTAATCATTATTTAAATTTATTTGAATAAGTCTTAACAGTTTCCATACGCCTAACAAGGTGGGTAGAGCCGTAGAAGTAGTTTTAGGTGGTTTCTATTTTTATGTATTTTACTGCCAGTTGATTCCATGTGTAAATACCTATTTAATTTTATTTAGAACTTTGATGAATAAAATATTACGGTAGAAATCATTAATTTGGCACTGTATATGAGAGGTTAAACTTCCTTAATAAAATCATCTTTTATTTATTCTGCCATCTCTTTATTCCGTTGTACTTGTATTACAAAAATAATTGCAAGTAATTAAAATTGAGATTTTACCTAAAATTAAAATAAGAATAAAAAATAATAAAACGTAAAATCGTAACATAAAAAAATCATAAAAACGTTTGAATATTGCATAAAACCGTTTTGATTAAAAAAAAATTATAAAATCATAAAAACGCACATTTGATTCGGGATTTTAACTACCATAAATATCATCACAATCTTATCTTATCACATGTATTAAATGAGATATGAGAGTAGGTGGAAATTACACTAATGACCTTGTGTTTTACCTGGAAGCTTCTTTGAGATCAAGTAATTAAAATTGAGATTTTATTTAAAATTAAAATAAAAATAAAAAATCATAAAACATAAAATCCTAACATAAAAAAAATCATAAAAACATAAAAACGTTTGAATATTTCATGAAACCGTGTTGATTAAAAAATTTTATAAAATCGTAAAAACGCATATTTGATTCGGGATTTTAACTACCATAAATATCATCAAAATGTTATCTCATCACATGTATTAAATGAGATATGAGAGTAGGTGAAAATTACACTAATGACCTTGTATTTTATCTGGAAGCTTCTTTAAGTTCGAGTAAGATAAACAATAATTTGCGCAAGTTGCAGGGACCTTCTACCTTGAAGCTTTCGTCCTTTCTTTTCATTTTCCCTCTCTGTCTTGAAAGCTTGTCTAGTTTTTTCACTTTCTGCTTTCAACTCACACAAACACACACTATCTCTCTCTATATTGTATATTAATGTTAGTATATATAGCTAGACTTGGGCGGGAATGTGTTGTGGGTTGCGTATTTTCAACTATCTAACTCTGAGCAACATCAACGAGACCCCACCGTAGTCACAGTCGCATTCGTGGTGCAAGTAAGTTCCCTTTATCTCTAGCTTTCCTTTTTCATCGATATCCCTCCAAATATTTCGATCTCGCAACTCATTTCCTCCTTGGATTGCGATTTAGGGTTTTAGGTGAAACTGTTTGCGCTGCTGCTTCTTTCTTTATTTCTGTCTGGATTGTTCGGTTCCAATCTTGTAACTCACAGGGGGAGGCTAGGTGGGCGGCCGCTCCCTCCCTAACAAAAAAATTAATAGAAGGCCAAACATAATGTTGTTGTTAATGTTAATTGTGCTTCTTTTGGAAGTTCTGATTTGAAATTCAAGTTCAAATCTACCTCCACTTTCTGTTATCTAATGTGTATTTATTATGTGTAACTTTTTTTGTATTTTCTTTTTTATTTTCATATGCTATGTTTTGGTTAATGAAATCTTTGGTCTTTTTGTCATTCTTTTGCTCTCTTTTCATTTTCATGGTTGTGTTTATCTTTGTGTAGTGATTTCATATAGAGAAAATGAGTTTGCTCTAACTTAGAAGATTCACTTTTTGGAGCAACTTGGTTGCGGTCTTTTATCTTATTTTTTTGTTTAAAATATAGTTAAAAACATTGTTTTAGTTAAGACAAATTTTTTTTTTTAAATATTCCAATCGGTTCATTGCTTCGCAACTAATCCGATTCGGGGCGAGTTCAGGATTAAGGTATTAAATCCCTGCCAAAGGTGGTACTTTGAGAGACATTTTTTATTAATTATTCCTTTAAACTACCTGACCAAAAGTACATTTTTTTAGTCTTCTAAATGTTGTTAAATGTTAATATTTTTGTAAGAAATTACCTAAATGAGTTTCTATCAGGTCAATAGGTAAAATAAATAATTATATTATGCAAGATAAAAAATTAATTTTCGCCCCGTCTCCCCTCCAATCCTGGCTCCGCAAGTGGTAACTCGGACTTTAGATTATGCTGTCTGGTAGCTGCGGTAACTTTCATGTTCATGCTTAAACTTAAGGTACTTATTATATTATTATATGTTATGTGTTCATTTCGATTTCCATATTATTATACTCACCTGTGATCTGTTCTCTGTATAATTAGCTGCAACGCATACCTTTACTTTTCTAATTGCAAAATTTGGTAGTTGTAGAGTTGAAATGAAAATCTCATGCTTCGTGGGTTTACTTGTTAAGTTTATAAAGGACTTCTGGGGTTATAATAAAGCTCCCACATAACCAAACAGTGGTAGCTAAGTTGGTAGCAAGGGAGCTTTGTAAGTGGAAAGGAAAGAGCCTCAAGGGTTTAAATATCTTCATCCTGACCCGTCCCGCCATAGCAGTTAAATGCGGTTTTTTAGTCTATCTGTGTCTCTTTCTATCACTTCTACTATCTCTGCCTTTAAAAAATGTTTTTTTGTTGTCATTACTTCTGTCATATATTTGTTCTGCTATTTCCGCAACCGCAACCTGCTATAAAGCTATAGCATTTTTCGGGGTTGGCCGCGACGCGCCGCGATCAGCATCTGATAACTTTGCGTCCCGCACTCCGGATTAATCACATAGCCACCTTAAAGAGTCGAAGTTTGTGGTTGTGGGGATACCGGAGGGAGCCAACTCGCGTCAAAGAGGTAATTAGGGTTGGGTTCACTGTTTTAAAACCCGACCCGACCCGGCCGGGTCGACCCAGAACCTGGTGACCGGGTCATCGGACCGGTTCGGGTTAAGCATTGGACCGGTCATACATCGACTCTGTCAAACCTGGTCAAAACCCGGCCAAACCCGGTCAAAACCTATGACCCGTTGACCCGGTCAGGTCATGCATTTTAAAAAAAAAAAAAAAAAAAATTGTTTTGTCTTATTAGAAAAAAAATATAGAACTCATTTTAAAAACTTTTTGTAATTTTATTTACTAGTATACTCTTCTACATTTACCTCAAATTTCAGTTTTCAATACTGAAGCAATTTGTGAAATAATAAATTAACAAAATGTGACATATGTTATTTTAAAGTAGTTGAATTTGAAAAATATGAGTTCAATGTCATTGAGAGATATGTTTACGGGAATTTTGAGTTGCAATTTAAATTGACATAGTAATAGCGTGCATTTTGATTTATTTATATTTCATTTTTTTGAACTTATTTAGTGAACCTTGTTTAATTCATTTTAGATATGGAAAATATAATTGAATTTATATGTTCACATTTATATTTTTTTTTATGTATCTATCTATATCCGGGTCAACCGGTCCGACCAGTGACCAGCACCTCGACCGGGTCGGGTTTAATAACACTGGTTGGGTTAACTCAAAAAAAAAAAGCTCCCACACTGCCCAAGTCCATGGAAAAGGGTGTATGGTAGGTGGTAGGCACTAGGCACCCTTACCTTGCATTTCCAAAAGAGGCTGATCACATAAATCGAACCTTTCTTTTTTGAAGGAGATAGATTTTGTCTCAGTTTTATTGTCTCTGCTTCAGAGTCTAAATCTCTGTTTCTAGGATGCTGGCTTTTCATGTGCAGGCATCATCTGGTTGTCTATATTTAATGTGTTTTGTTTATGCAAGTAATACATAGTGTTCTTGTTAAATGATTCATTGGGGATTTGGCTTGTTTAAATCAGGTAAAAATGGTGCACCGCATCTGGATTATGAACTTGTGAACAGACAGAAAAAGTTTCCCTGTCTATGTATTGTTCTGAGGTTTAAGAGCTGAGGTAATTGGGTTTTTTTATTTCAATTCTCCCATGGAATGCAACAAGGATGAAGCTCTAAGGGCTAAGCAAATTGCTGAAAATAGAATGCAAAGTGGTGACTTTGTAGGGGCACTGAAGTTTGCGACAAAAGCGAAAAGACTGTTCCCTGACATTCAAAACATTGCTCAGATCCTTACTGTTTGTGAGGTTCATTGTGGTGCACAGAACAAACTCTCTGGGTCTGACATGGACTGGTATGGAATTCTTCAGACTGAACGATTCGCTGATGAAGCAACTATAAAGAAACAGTACAGGAAGCTTGCACTGTTACTTCATCCTGATAAAAATAATTCTGCTGGTGCAGAGGCTGCTTTCAAGTTGATTGGGGAAGCTAACAGAATATTGAGTGACCAAGCGAAGCGTTCTTCATATGACATAAGGATTAGAGTCCTTGGGGGAAATACAGCACCGAAGGCTCCATCCCATCACTCAAATGGGAGCTCATTTGGGTCAAAATGTGATGGAAATGCAAGAAATTATCAGAATACTTTTAATTCACACTACCGTCCTTTGAGTCCCAATCAGCGGGATGAACAGCAGACATTCTGGACATCTTGCCAACATTGTAATACTAGGTATCAGTACTACAAAACCATTGTAAATGCTACCTTACGTTGTCAACAATGTTCTAAATCCTTTAGAGCTCATGATTTGGGGCACCAGGGTGTGTCACCAGGACATACACGGTCATCATTTAATAACCAGAAAGAGGCTCCAAAGCATGGGTCACCAAAAGCAGCATCAAAAAGTAATGGTGGGAAACCTTGTGGTAGAGGACAGGAGGATAAATTTGTGCGGTCTTTTCCTGTCTCTAAGACAAAGGATGGTGTTGAAACATCCAACCGTGCTACATCTAAAGCCAAGGAATCACAAACCTCAACAAATGTTGGAAGTAAGAGAGCAAGGCAGTCAGCAGCAGATTCGAGAGAGGATAACAAGTCTGGAAATGGTGTTGATCCATCTGAACTTAATGCAGGAGTACACCCTAGGAGATCTTCCAGGAAAAAGCAACATGTTTCATGCACAGAAACTGCTCAAGATGGTGATTTTGAGAGTTCTTCCAAAAGGCCACCAAAATATGAATCATTTAATGCCACTGAAGTGGAGAAAAGAGAAGTGCCTGCAAGTAGTGGATTGTTCAATAACAATAATTCAGCTAGTTTCACTGTGGGGGCGAGTGGTCAAAATGGTGACGGGAGAAACAAAGCAAGTGCCTCACTTGAAGAAACGCTCTTAAGGAATAAAATCGAAATTGAGCTGTCAAATGTGCAAAGAAAGGATGCATCCAAGTCAGATCTTGATGATAGAAAGTCAAAAGCCGATAATTGTTCTCCACTGAATTCAGATTTCCCTCCCGATTCAGAGATTTGCTGTCCTGATCCAGATTTTAGTGATTTTGAGAAAGATAGGGCAGAGGATTGTTTCGCTGCTGATCAATTCTGGGCTATTTTTGATACTAATGGTTGTATGCCTAGATTCTATGCTCTTGTCAAGGAAGCGTTCTCCCCTTTCAAGTTGCGGATTAAATGGCTGGAAGCTAACCCAGATGACCAGGGTGAGTTTGATTGGCATTGTGCAGGTTTGCCTGTTGCTTGTGGTAAGTTCGCACTTGGTCGTTCTCAGATAACTACGAATCGTGAAATGTTCTCTCATCAGATACATTGCAAAAGAGGAAGCGTCAGAGGTTCCTATCTGGTATATCCTGAGAAGGGTGAAACTTGGGCAATTTTCAGACATTGGGATATGGGATGGAGTTCTAATCCAGAAAATCATTCAGAGTATCAATTTGAATATGTGGAAGTCCTATCTGATTTTGATGAGAATGTTGGCATTAAAGTTGCTTATCTTGGCAAAGTGAAAGGGTTTGTTAGTCTCTTTCAGCAAAATGTGCAGAATGGAATTCGCTTATTTTGTGTTCCACCTAATGAGCTATATAGGTTCTCGCATCGGATTCCTTCATATAAGATGACTGGTGATGAAAGGGAAGGTGTTCCAAGAGGATCTTTTGAACTTGACCCTGCTGGCCTGCCTAATAGTCTTTTTGAAGTTGGTGATCCTGGTGATGTAATAAAAGAGGATGGAATGTTAAACAATGGAGTCAATTCTTCGTGCCATGAATCCTCTAAATGTGAAGTTGAACAGTCAGTGTCTAATGAGAGTATTCACAAGGCAAAGTTGCGTGAGAGTAATGATGCTGAAAGAGCTTCATCAATCCTTAGAAGATCACCTCGGTCAAACCGAAAAGGTAAGGAAAATGGTCAAGCAAGCTTTAATCAATATGTTGTCAGAGAAGATGACGAAGACATTGGCAACAGGGACTACAGTCAAACTGAGGGAATCACTGCTGCATGTCAGACTAATGAGAAGGTCAAGACACCAAAGAAACATGAGAAAAATAATGATGAAAGAGAGACATTGAAAGTACGAAGGTCTCCTAGAGATTTAAGCAAGAAAGATGCTCAAGGAGATGCTGGCGAATGGAAACCTTGCAAGTTGACTGATGATCATTCAAACGTCATAAAAAATGTGGACAGCAATTTTTCTCAGTCGGCAGGAAGTGTTCGTGCATGTTTGAAAAAAGATTGCAGAGTTGTGGGAGCATCATGTTTTGACTTTAAGAAGGAAAAATCTGAAAAAATGTTTCAGTGTGATCAGATATGGGCAATATATGGTGATGGGGATAATATGCCTGACAATTATGCTCAAATTACGAAGATTGAATTCACCCCTGATTTTAGATTGTACGTATCCCTACTTGAACCCTGCTCACCATCAAAAGGCTTAAAAAGAATATCTTGTGGTACTTTCGAAGTTAAGAAAGCTGAATCACAAATTCTCTCTCTATCTGCATTCTCCCATCAATTGAATGTTAAACCCATGGCAAATAATATATATGAGATTTACCCTAGAAAAGGTGAGATTTGGGCTGTATACAAGGACCCGAATTATGAACTGACTTCTTCAAACCGATGCAGAGGTGAATGTCATATAGTAGAAGTATTAGCAGATGGCGACAAGAGTATACAAGTTGTTGTTCTGAGGCCTCTTAAAAGCTCTCGGCCAATTTTCAAGGTTCCTAGAAGCCAGAGATCTAAAACTGCTGTAATTGAAATATTAAGAGAAGAGGTTGGTAGATTTTCGCATCAGATTCCTGCTTTTCAGCACAGTGGGGAAGATATCGCAGGGTGTTGGGAGCTTGATCCTTCTTCAGTTCCTGGTTCTGTCATACAAATAGACTGAAATATTGCCTTCATTCTCTCTCTTGCCCTCTCTTTTTTTGTTGAATTCTGAACTTGTGTTTTCTTATGATTTAACCAGATTTTCTATGAAGAAACAATGAATGGAAATGTGTTAAAGAGATTTCCTCATTCCATGATTTGATCATTGACAGTAATTTCAACTAATGTTTTTTTATCTTCTGGCCATCTTTTTCGTTATCTTTGGTGAATGCTTGATTCAGTGCCGTTCTTCTGACACAGGACGCTTAGTCTTGTGTTGGGACTTGACATTCATTCCTTAACAGTGTCAACGTCCTATGATGTTCTGATTTTGCCCCAATAAGATACTTTTACAATGCCACTCGCCAGAGGAAATATAAGTCTGGCGATACTCTGATTGGGCATCATGACAGGGAGAAATGGGACCTTTACTGGTATTACGTTTTTATCATAATATAGGATTCTATAAGAGTTATATGTTGTAGGAAAATTGATTGTGTAATGTTATAGAGATTCGTTTTTCGTGCCATATTTTTTTCATTTTTTTTTTTTCAAAAGATGTAGGCCCCACAAAATATTGTGTGTGTAAGAAATTTTCTGTGATCATGTTAAATGACAAATGCAAATCCCCTTTATATATTGCTAATTGTGCTCCTTGGATTGACTGTGTCCCTCTTCTAATACGACTTTCCAACATTGTTACCATGATACTTCATATTTGGCCGATGAGGATAAATCTTTGGTGTTATTGTAACACCTAGATTCAGTGCATCCTACAAATGAGAGCATTACACATCAGAGGAGAGAGAAAAAATGTGACAGAAAAGAGAGAATTTTGGCTTGATCTGAATCTTTAGTATTACAATAGCATCAAAGATTTATTCGGCGAATGGCATTGGAAAGGCTCTTAACAAGGATAAGATACACTTTCCACTTTCTTGGGCAGATTGGGGCAAGGCTTATTATATGTAATGCATGTTAGCTTCTTTGGAGAGAGCAATGTCTTAACGCTCGGAACACGCGACAATGCTCCATCGTTTGAAAGGCTTTCTTCACTCACTCATGTTTTATCCATTTGTACTGGTCATACCTTCAATTGCATTTGAATTATGATTTTGTTTTGTTTTCCAACTGGGAGTTGGAGGCCAAGATGAACTAATAGCTATTCTCGTCGAATTGTTAGTATTTGGTATGCATTTACAGTATGCGTTGGGGTTATAAAGTAGGCCGTCGAATTGTTAGTATTTATGCATTTACAGTATGCGTCGGGGGTTCTAAAGTAGGCCGAATGTAATAGTTTCTATTAAGTTCGCTTTGAAATCAAAATAAGAAGAAAAAAAACCATTCAAAAAAAAAAATCATTTTAGTTTCCGTGATATTTTTGGATTCGTTTTTTCTACTTTCAATGTAGATAAATTATTTACATTGAGTCTAAAATGACATTGTTTTTGGCGAAAATCAAGATATTTTTATAATTATGATTTATTTCAGGGTTATAATAGTCTTTATTATTATAATTTTTTAATCTAAATGACGTAAGCCAATTTTTTTTAATGGTAAATAGGCAATTTTTTTAAAAAAAAAAATAGTAGACTTCATGATCTTGTTTCTGTTCCAAAAGATATTTATATTATGCAACATAAGATAAATAGATCTCTGTTTTTATATTAAATGATAAGCGGAGTTATATTTATAATTTTTTTGTTTACAAACTCTTACAAATTACATTATGTATTACAGATAGTATATATTATTTGAGCATATACTATCCGTAATACATAGTATAATTTGTAAGAGTTTATAAATAAATTTTTTTGGTAAATATAACCTACCTCATGATAGCATAATTTAACGCAAAACACAAACATAATTATTTGCAGATAATCAATATAGTTTATTAATTAATAGAAAAAATATTTATTCTTTTAAATGACACAACTTATATCCTTTCACTCTCACAAAGAAGTGAGATCCATACTTTTATTTTTTTTGTCAACCCTTTCTCCTCCTTTATCTATCTCTTTCTCACTCTTAAAATGACACAACTTTACATCCTTTAAAATAATACACACTTTACCCATATAATATAGAAAGTGAAATGGAGGTCATTTTTTCATAAATTTAAATATTGGTTAAACATTCCATCCGCTCAAAAAAAACACATTCTATAATGAATATATCATATATGTTCTTTTAACTGAAATGACATATCTAGGGGATTTAAAACAAGCAATATAATAAGTATTATTAATGGAGAAGGGATATTCTTATTATTAAAATTTTTTACTATCAATTTATTACCTATCTAATTACTATTAGATCAAGATTTTCTCATTTTTCAAAAACTTTTTAACAGTTTCTCTCTTTGATTCAATGGTGATTAGATAGGTAGTAAGTTAATAGTAGAATATTTTGGTAGTAAGAATATCCTCCTCTTGTTATTGCGTTAAAAAAAAACAATGGCTGTGTTATGCTTGGTGCATTTCAAGTGCAACCTATTAGCTGTTTATGACTCCAATATGTGCTTGGCTATTCCATTATCATATTATGAATAAAATATAACTGTTACGATTTGTTAGTTTTATTTTATTTTATTGTTTTGTTATTGTTACTAATTAGTTACTAATCTGTATTTAAATTTTGTTTGAATAAGTCTTAACAGTTTCCATAAACTTAACAAAGTGGGTAGAGGCGTAGAGGTAGATTTAGGTGGTTTCTATTTTTATGTATTTTACTGCTAGTTGATTCCATGTGTAATTACCTATTTAATTTTATTTGGAGCTTTTTCTTTTTTATGAAAATCTTATTTAGAGCTTCGATGAATAAAATATTATGGTAGAAATCATTAATTTGGCACAGTATATAAGAGGTTAAGCTTCTTTAATAAAATCATCTTTTATTTATTCATTTATTCTGTCATCTCTTTATTCCGTCGTACTTGTATTACAAAAATAATCGTAACTAGTTAAAATTGAAATTTTATCTAAAATTAGAATAGGGATAAAAAAAATCATAAAACGTAAAATCCAAACATAAAAAAAATCATAAAAACATTTGAAATTTTCTTAAAACTGTTTTGATTAATTTTTTTTATAAAATCATAAAAATGTAAATTTAATTTGAGATTTTAACTACCATAAATATCAACCCAGTCTTATCACATGTATTAAATGAGATTTGAGAGTAGGTAGAAATCTTATCACATGTATTAAATGAGATATAAGAGTAGGTGGAAATCTTATCACATGAATGACCTTGTGTTTTATCTGAAGTTTCTTTCGAGTTCGAGTAAGAGAAACAACAATTTGGACAATTTACAGGGGGCTTCTACCTTGAAGCTAGGGGTGGCAATACAGGGGGCTTCTACCTTGAAGCCAGGGGTGGCAATACAGGTCTTGACCCGCGGGTTGATCCGTGATACGACCAATCAAAACGCGTGTCGTGTCAACCCGCGGGTCATTACGGGTCGTGTACGGGTTGTGTAAATGTGACTCATTTTTTTTGGTGTCGAGTCACGTATCAACCCGTGGGTCACCGTGTCAACCCGCACATTGTCATTTTTTTAATTTTCAATTAAATATTTTATTATATTATTATTTTTATTCATTTATATATTGATATATATAATCATTTTTTTAGTATAGAAAAGAATAGAAGGAACTAAAAATATCAAAAAACAGAAACTAATCTTTTTTTATTTTTTTATTTTTTTTAATTTATTTATTTTTTTAAAAATCTCACTTTTTTTTTAAAAATTTTAAATTTTATGGGTCGTGTCGTGTCGACCCGTGACCCACAGCGGGTCGTGTCAGGGTTCATATTTTGTGACCCGTTTATAAAACGGGTCGTGTCAGGGTCGTGTCAAATAGTGTACGGGTCGAAAGCGTGTCGTGTCGTGTCGGGTTGACCCGTATTGCCACCCCTACCGGAAGCCTTCGTCCTTTTTTCTCATTTTCCCTCTCTGTCTTGACATATGTCATAAGTTCGAATGTCAGTATTATTATTGTGTTAAAAAAAAAAAAAACAAGTGCTGTTATGCTTGGTGCATTTCAAGTGCAATTGTTTATGGAAAGAAAAATCCAATATGTGCTTGACTGTTTCATTCTCATGTTATGAACTTAATATCCCGTGCGTCAAAATAAATCACTTGTCTCCCCAAATCATAACACGACCTAAAATTGGTGTATGATGTAAAAGTGAATTTCACTTTTAGGGTGTAAATCGATCTCTCCTCTTAATTATATTGATAATATTAAAATTAAAGGAAATTAATAAGATACTTAGAATATTTCACTTCTCAAATTAAGTGTTCAATAATTCCTTTTCACTTCTCACATCCCTATGTTTAATTAATCACAACATTTCAATTTAAAAATATGTATAATTAACATAATACTATATTCTCTTACATTTCTAATTATGTGTCAGATAAATTTTTATTTTCTACCATTTCACAATTTCTAGAATTAGGGATGTAAATGGGGTAGACCAGCCTACAGGGGCCTACGACCTAGCCTATATTAGGTCAAATTTGGCCTATTATAAATAATGAAATAGAACAGATTTAAGTTTTTAAAAAAACTTATTAAAAAAAAACAGGCCATAGGTTTTTTTGTACATGTCAGGCCTACAATCCTACTGGCCTATATCATATTATTTATTTAAAATATAATTAATAAAAATATTATTTTAATAATTTTAAATAATAAAATAATATTATTTTAGTTATTCTTTTAATTATTGATGTTTAATGGGCTTAAATTGGCTAACAGGCCTAGGCCAAGGCTTTTACTTTTTAAATATAAGTCAGGTCAGACTTGTAATTCGGGGTATACACAGACTAATAGGTTAGGCTATACCCAAATTTTTTATACAGGTCTGGCCTATTTAAGCTAAAACTTAACCTATTTACACCCCTACCTACAATGCTATTATCAATAATATTTTAGTAAACTGTCAAAATATTATTTTGCAACTCAAATAATTAGAAAATTTAAAGTTTAATAAAAAAATTAGTTTAATTTAGCTTTAGAATTAGGATATTATACCGCTTTGTAAGAAGTAGAATTTTATAGTGAAGCAGTAAGAGACTAAGGGGTAGATGTGTTTGCGAGTTGCATTGGATCGATTTTGAAGCAAAAATTATGTGACTCAATCTCTTCGGTTTGATCATTTAATTATCCATTTGGTTTAGATTTTTTTTAACTCCAGTCCAATCCAATTTTATCCGGTTTGGATTGGATCGATTTTCGATTTTTTGAAAAGTCTAAAATTTTAGCGCTACAAATCACTAGTTTTATCAAAATAAAGTCATACAAAGTTACATACTACTAAAAAATTCAAGTCTTCAAACTAAAACAAGTCTTAAAAATCATGAAGAGTTAAAATAGATTAATTGGCAATAAAAAACTGAAATAAGATAGTTTGCTAGCAATAATATCCAAGATCATACAAAACAAGATTCCAAGCTATTATCTTTTAAAAATAACAAATACATAATACATTGGATCGATTTGGATTGGATCAATTTTCACCAATCAAACCGAAAATGATCCAATCCAATTAAAATATCCAATTTTTTCAGTTTTTTATTTTTGATTTTCAGTTAATTTGATTCAATCACTACAGTTTGAATCGGTTTGCATCGATTAATAATTACCTGCTAAAAGGTATCATATTTACAAATAAAGTTGCAGTCTTATCCGTTAACTATTTTTATACCATATTTTTTTAAGGGTTGGCATGGTTGGACCAATTATTTTTTTCTCTAAACTGAACCAAATTATTTTAAATCAGTTCAGGTGAAAAAAATTGAACTGCTTTATTTAATTTCAACCGGTTTTATTTTTTAAGAACTGGCTCACAATTGATTTATGTGAAACAGTTTGAATATACAAACTAGTTCCAAATTGATTTTAAATCGGTTTTGAACCGGTTTTAAATTAATCCTAAACCTATTTTTTAAATTAATTTTTTTGGATTTGATTCAACTTTTAAACTATTTTATAAAAGAAATAAGGATAGGATATTGTGACACCCAAATAATGTTACGACCACATCTTAACCGTTGATTTCATCCGATCAACGGTTATCATTTTTCAAATCAAACTCATTAGTTAATTATTAATTCACAATAAATGATAACCGTTGATTGGCGAAAATCAACGGTTAAGATGTGGTCGTAACATTGTGCGTAACATTATTTGTGTGTCACACTATCCTATCCCAAGAAAAAAATAGTTGTCCTTTTAAAGAATATAATTTTGTATGATTTTAGATTCTAAATATTGATTTTTGTTAATCAACAGTTATGATTTATTACGAATTACTAATTAATTAATAAGTTCAACCCAATAAATTAAAATGGATTGATAAAAATCAACGACTAAAATTTAAAGTGACACAAAGTTATATCTTTGAAGAGGACAAACATTTTTTCCTTTATAAAAATAATTGAGTTCTCAAAATGTAAAGCGAAGCCTGAAGAGGTAGAGAAAAGAAGATGAAAGTTGAAAAAATGAACTGAAAGTTGTTATTCGATGCTTCTGCTATGGTACACTTCAGACTTATATACACAATTATCTACTTACATTCGTGAAAGGAACCAACTAACAATCCTCCTATTTTTACGCTCTATACAATGACAACTTTATTTCAATCCACGTGGCTTTTTCTTATGCAATAAAGTCTTTGAGCTTCACTAGTGTTGCTTCTCACGTGCAGAAATTCTGCGCGTAACACAAAACTAATTCAAAAAAATACATTTCAATTGAGTTCGATTCTTATGCACATCTCTTCCCCAAACACGGGGGAAAATCTTACCATGTTAAATGCTTATGCTGCATTTCCTTTTCATATGTTATGTACTTTTTTTTTCCACCATGATTGCCATGTAACCAAAATGTTCGTCTTTTCTAGAACTAGAAATAATAAAGGCCCCTTAGGTACGCATGATAAAGAGGGTAGAACCGGATATATTATCGTATCCTACCTCTATCAGTTGTTTGTTTGATGAGCTAACATAATAGGATAAACTTATTTTATTGGCTCATTTTATCCTATAAAAAACCAAAACCTGATACATAATCCTAAGGGGGAATTGAGTTATAATTTGATAGGATAACAAAATTCTAACTCTTATTTTACCGGTTAAATCCCTCTTTCATGCCTCAAACCCTTCCTTCTTGCCATCACTATTATCCCTCATCCCTCATCCTCTCTACCCAATAGTGGAGAGATATCCATTCTTGATGCTTCTTTTAACTTTTCAGAGCTCCAGTGAGACAGAAAAAACTAGTCATAGAAAAAAGAACAAATTTTCCTATCATAGTTCACATGCAATTTTCCTCACTGAGATTCTCAAAATGACAACTGGGTTTCATTCATCTTGTTGTGTGTGGTGTGACTATTACCCCATGCTACTCTTCCATCTCAGGTTTTTAACGGAGACAAAAGTTTTTTCTGCTTCATTGACTCACAAATTTTTCTTCACATCTTTTTGGGGAAGGGGGCAGCCACCACCGCTACCGCTAGCACCCTTAGCTCCGCCCCTGTCTTTATCTGTTGAGATATATAGTCTTACATTGGTTGGATGAACAACTAATGTGGAATTTATCAGAGCCTTACATCATCCACTCTTCAAGCACAATGTCCTGCTTTTGGGTCTTGTATCCCAAGATTATAACAAACTAGTATTGTGACACGTGTGATGCACGGGTAGTTATGATGCGCTAAAGATTGTGAAAAACATAAAAATAAATTTTGAAATGAATTTTGAAGGAAATATGAATGCAATAATTGTAACTAAATTTAAATAGAAGACTAAAGACTCATATATTAAAGTTCAAATCTTTTGATACACTTTTTGGTGAACAACATTGTTAGTTTTTTTACATGAATTCCCATTTCCATCTAAAATTAAAATCTTCAAACAATTCCTAGATTTTACTCTAGAAACAACAACATTTAGTTTTCTATGAGTAAAAATAGGCTTCAATGAGAATAGCGCGACATAAGAAAGAAATTGACCCCGACTCTTATTAATGGTCATTCCAAAGAATAGATTAATTGAAAATTGCCTTTTTTTGAATTTCAAAGGAATGCTAGGATATGATGGAATCATATTCATTCGTGGAATGTAAACTTTGTGACCAATATAATTTTATGTAACGACAATTGCACTAATGATGTTATTTCTTAATTCTTCAACTATCAGTCTAGTTCCTGTTGTAAATGATAGTTTAGAATAGTAATATAGAAGTCCCACATCGAGTATATCTGTTTGTATTTTCTTTCCTTTAAGTTATATAATAGACTCCGCTGTGTAGTTGATGTACACAGTATTATTTTCAAATGTTCCTCTCTTCTCTTTCGATATTCAACATGGTATCAAGAGCCTAAGGAATGTTTGAAATTTTTTTTCGGTGAACCCATTGTTCATCGTAGTTTACAATTTTTTTTTCCCCGGAACTGTCTCGTTGTCAGTTTCCGGGCGATTGTGGAGGCGCGTGCAGACTCCGTTCCGGCCACGGCTGGTTGCGATTTTTTCGTCTTGCTGAGACGATTCTGGATCCGGTCTTATTTTTCTGATCCCTCTTCTTCCGGTTGGTTGTGTGATCAGTCTTTTTGGATTTTTTTTTTCCTCTACTCTTGATTATGGACTCTCCCGTCTCCAATGTTTCTGGGTCTCCGGCTGGTAATAAGTCTGAGAAGCAACCATCAGGTCCTACTACATCTATTGCTCCCACTGGTAATTCTTTTGCTGGAATCTCTCAGTTGCACTCTATAGGCCCTTGGACTCTTGATTCTGGGGCTTCTGATCACATTTCTGGTAATAAGTCCTTATTCACTTCCCTTTGTACTACTGGTTCTTTTCCCACTATTACTATGGCCAATGGGTCTCTGGTCCAATCACGGGGTATTGGCACGGTTCTTATTTTACCTAATTTATCTCTGGATCATGTTCTCTATGTTCCAGATTCTCCTTTTAACTTACTTTCTATTAGTCGTTTGACAAAATCCATTGACTGTGTTGTTTCTTTTACTAAAACCTCTGTCATCTTTCAGGATCGGAGTTCGGGGAAGGAGATTATCAGAGGATGTGAGTCTCAAGGCCTCTATCAACTATTTCCATCTTATTCAGCCTGCTCCACTGTGGACTCTCCTCTTACTATACATGCTCGTCTGGGCCATCCTAGTCTTACAAAGCTTCAGAAGATGGTTCCACATTTATCGTCTCTTTCTAAATTAAATTGTGAGTCTTGTCAGTATGGGAAACATACTCGTAGTACGTTCCCAAGTCGTCTTAGTCGTCAAGTTGTTTCTCCTTTTTCTGTGGTCCACTCTGATATTTGGGGACCAAGTCGTCATTCTTCTACTTTAGGGTTTAAGTATTTTGTTACTTTTATTGATGATTATTCCAGGTGTACTTGGTTATTTTTAATGAAAAATCGGTCTGAGTTGTTTTCTATTTTTCAGTTATTTTACAATGAAATCAAAACTCAATTTGGTATTCCTATTCGTACTTTTCGTAGTGATAATGCATGTGAGTACTTATCTCATCAATTTCAACAATTCTTTTCATCTCATGGCATTCTCCATCAAACATCTTGCCCTTATACACCTCAACAAAATGGTGTAGCCGAGCGCAAGAATCGCCATCTGGTTGAAACCACTCGTGCCTTGTTAATTGATGGTAATGTTCCATACACATTCTGGGGTGATGCTATACTTACTGCATGCTATCTCATTAATCGCATGCCATCATCTGTTCTCAATCATAAGGTACCTCACTCTATTTTATTTCCCCATCAAACTTTATATCCTTTAACTCCACATGTGTTTGGTTCTACGTGTTTTGTTCATCATCTTGGTCTAGGTTTGGATAAATTAGCTCCCAAGTCTCATAAATGTGTTTTTCTGGGTTATCCTCGGTCTCAGAAGGGTTACCGTTGCTACTCTCCCACTTTACGTCGATACTTTATCTCGGCGGATGTCTCCTTTTTTGAATCAGTTCCCTTTTTTGGATCCTCTACTACTCCTGTGGATACTGATTTTGTACAGCCATCCTTCCCAAGTGACCTTCTTTACCTTCCGTCTTTACCCATCCATGTTTCTGACTCTCCTTCTATCACCTCTTCTGCTGATGAGATCGAGCCTAATTCTTCAGATGTATCCGTGGACTCACATTCAACTGCATCTCCTCCCACGGCTTCGGTCCCACCTTCGGATAGTGACCTTCCCATTGCTCTTCGTAAGGGTACTCGTGATACTCGCCCTCCGGCCAGGTATGCAGTCAATCTCAGTTATCATCGTCTTTCTCCATCATATTTTGCTTGCCTTTCCTCTTTGTCCTCTGTATCTGTCCCTAAGACTACAGGTGATGCACTTTCACATTCGGGATGGAGACAAGCTATGATTGATGAAATGAGTGCTCTTCATCATAATGGCACATGGGATCTGGTACCTCTTCCTTCTGGAAAATCTGTGGTTGGTTGCTGATGGATTTATGCTGTTAAGGTTGGACCTGATAGTCAAGTGGATCGTCTTAAAGCTCGCTTGGTGGCGAAGGGTTTCACTCAGGTCTTTGGCTTGGATTTTATTGATACTTTTTCTCCTGTGGCGAAAATGTCTACTGTTCGCCTTTTTATTGCCATGGCTGCTATTCGCCATTGGCCTCTCTACCAACTGGATATCAAGAATGCTTTTCTTCATGGTGATCTTGAGGAAGAAATTTATATGGAGCAACCTCCTGGATTTGTTGCTCAGGGGGAGTCAGGACTTGTTTGTCGTCTTCGTAAGTCTCTCTATGGCCTCAAACAATCTCCAAGAGCTTGGTTTGGTAAATTTAGCAGTGTTGTTCAACAATTTGGCATGACTCGGAGTGCAGCTGATCATTCTCTCTTTTTTCGTCATTCTGCTTCTGGTTCTATTTATCTGGTGGTATATGTGGATGATATTGTCATCACAGGCAGTGATCAACATGGGATCACTCGATTGAAACAACACTTATGTCATCATTTTCAGACTAAGGATCTTGGGAAACTTCGATACTTCTTAGGAATCGAGGTGGCCCAATCTAAATCTGGTGTTGTGATATCTCAGAGGAAATATGCTCTGGATATTCTTGAAGAAACTGCTCTGTTAAATTCAAAATCTGTTGAAACTCCTATGGATCCAAGTATCAAGCTTCTACCAAATCAGGGGGAGCCCTTTTCAGATCCTGAGCAGTATAGAAGATTGCTTGGAAAATTGAACTACCTCACAGTCACTCGGCCTGATATTTCCTTTGCAATTAGTGTTGTCAGTCAATTTCTCAATTCTCCATGTCAAGAACATTGGAATGCAGTCATTCGTATTCTTAAGTATATCAAGGCATCTCCAGGAAAAGGCCTTGAATATGAAGATAAAGGTCATGATCAATTGGTTGGATACTGTGATGCTGATTGGGCTGGTTGTCCAACTGATAGGAGATCTACTTTTGGGTATTGTGTCTTTGTTGGAGGCAACTTGATTTCCTGGAAAAGTAAGAAACAAAGCGTAGTTTCCAGATCAAGTGCTGAAGCAGAATACCGCTCCATGGCGACTACTACTTGTGAACTCATCTGGCTTAAACAACTTCTCAGAGAGCTTAAGTTTGGAGACACTGGACAGACAACTCTCATTTGTGATAATCAAGCAGCTCTACACATTTCATCAAATCCAGTGTTTCATGAAAGAACCAAACATATAGAAATAGATTGTCACTTTGTTCGAGAAAAGATTCTTGCTGGTGAAATTAAAACTAGCTTTGTACCCTCTAATGAGCAATTAGCAGATATGTTTACAAAATCTTTGAGGGGCCCTCGAATAGAGTTTATTTGTAACAAGCTTGGTGCATATGACCTATATGCTTCAGCTTGAGGGGGAGTGTTGTAAATGATAGTTTAGAATAGTAATATAGAAGTCCCACATCGAGTATATCTGTTTGTATTTTCTTTCCTTTAAGTTATATAATAGACTCCGCTGTGTAGTTGATGTACACAGTATTATTTTCAAATGTTCCTCTCTTCTCTTTCGATATTCAACAGTTCCATTACACAAGCCAGAAAATTGGTCGATATTCCTTAAAAGCATAATGAGAACTCATTTTTTCATAGTGATTTTATGATTAGGAATTCCAAAACACTTAATTTCATTCAGAAACTTTGTAGTGAACCAATCAGGTTCAATCCCAATATCTTTATAAGCTATGGAATATGAATCACAACTCAAATATTCTTTTTCTTTACCGGAGACTTGAGAAATGATAAATTCATTCACCATCTTAACTGTTTCAAGAGTTGAAATTAATATGGCTCTTTCTTCAAATGGTTTGGCAGGTAGTTCTAAGCAGGAATTTCAATCGAAATTCATGCCTAGTTGTTCAGAAAAAATTCAGTACTTTCCCCAACACCAAAATAAGAAATTAGATACACTTGTCCTTCAGATAACAAATCTTTGAACTTGTATAGCAATGTTTTCCTGACAGATGCATGCATAGTAGTACACTAAATAATTTACAATACAAAGCAACCATGAGGAATATTAAAATCAACAAATTTGTTTTGAGTATCACAATTAAAATTTGGTAGTATAACAATACAGAAACATGTAGAAAGAGGTCAACCAAACAAACATAAGAAAGAAGTACTTATAACTTAAAATAAGGATATTCATTATGAGATATGACGAAATAAAGCATGTTAGAGTATGAAAGTCCAGATAAGTTGGCTTCAGCAGACCAACAAAAAAATATGAACCAGTCCCACTTCACGGATTCATTCATTCACATTTATGATTTGGGAAAATAGATCATCACCTTTAAAGTTGAACTACAGTATGGACTATTATAAAAGATAAAGATAATTAGAAGAGAGATAGGGGAATATGTTTTTATTGTATATCCTTAAAGAAAGGTTATACTTACCATTTTTTTTTAACCTCTTTACCGTTGATCATCAATCAACGGTTATCATTTATTGTGAATTAATAATTAACTAATTAGTTTAATTTATTAAAATGATAAGCGTTGATTGACGGAAATCAACGATAATAAGATATGGTTGTAAAAGTTTATAAAGAAAAAAGATATAACCTTCCCCGTATCCTTGTATCAATGATGTTTTGTACATGCCTTACTTATAGGATTAGAAGATATGAAAGTTACAATAACATCATTAGCTACAATTAATTACTTCTCCAACATTCATAACCGTTATATAATAGACATGGATAGCCAACAATCAAATTATTTATAACATGGACGAAATTATTTAAAAATGAAAAAAGTTTACATTTTTTAAAAGATTTTAAATATATGTATGAATTACACGTGAAAAAAACTTTTCATAAAATGGCTCTGCATTAAATCTATAAAACTTTTATAGATTTATCTATGTAGCTAATAAGTTAAGTTTACGTTTTTAAAGGAGTCTTATTAGGTGGGCTAAGATTAAGAAATTAAATGGTCATCTTTTATGTTATATGTTTGGGCTAAGAAACTTTCCGGGCATTTCAGAGCGATCAAAATTGAAGCAACCGCCACATTTTTTAAGGAAAAAGGATTTATACTTTTCTTTCTCAACCTTTCTAGTTTAGATTGAATATTCGGTTCAAACTTTAAAAGCACTGATACAAAGAAAAGTTTCCAAGTTACCAATATAAAAGAATAAATCCGAAATGCTTCTGCTTTCTTTCTCACTGGTAATGTCTGGCTTTTTCTTATATCACACAGCGTGTCAAAATGAAAACTTATACAAATTTATAAATTCCTTTGAAGAAGAAAGTCAAATTTAAATCTATTTTATCCAAAATAATATTTGGACAAGAGTAGTTAACCAATACCTAGCGCTTGGTATTAAAAAAAGAAAATATACTTCAAACTTAATTTGTTTGTTGCTGACTCTATATAAACTCTTCCTATATACGCATATATGTTGATTACGTGAAAAAAACGAATTGTAGTGTGTGTATACATTCGGGATACAAAACGATGATACTTTCTGCCTCATTTTCTCGTGTTATATTGTTTATTTTTAACTAATAAACCATTATCATACGTTACAATTAGGAGTACTTATCAATCGATCCAAACCGATTCCTATCACGATGATCAAATTGAAAAATTCATAATCGAAAATAAAAAATGCATGTTTTAATTAAATTGGATCGATTTTCAGTTTGGTTGGTAAAAATCGATCCAATATATTATGTATTTATTACTTCAGAAGAATAGTGACTTGGAATGTTGTTATTTTGTAGACTTGAAATCTGTTATTCATAACAAATTATTTTGTTTTAGTTTTTTATTGTCTATTACTTTATTTTAGGGTTCGTCTTTTCTAAAATCAATGTAGATAAATTATCTGCATTGAGCCCAAAACGACGTCGTTTTGGGATGGAAATTAAGGTATTTTTATAATTATAATTTATTTCAGGGTTATAATAATTTTTTTTATTATAATTTTTAATTTTCAGCCCAAAACTACACCCTTTTTGAAGTGAATGTAGATAATTTATCTACATTCATAGTAGAAACATTAAAGCCTTTATTTTAACTCTTTATGAGTTTTAAAATTTGTTTTAGTTCGAAGATTTGAAGTTTTCAGTTATTTGTAACTTTGAATTAATTTATTTTGATATAGCTAATAATTATTATGACTGAAATTTTAAGCTTTTCAAAAAATCAAAAAACTATCCGATTCAAACCGGAAAAAATTGAAATGGAGGAGACCGGATTATAAAATAAATTCGAATTGAATAGATAATATTATCAAACCGAAAGGATTAAATTAGATAATTTTTACTTCAAAACCAATCGAATTGATACCGCAAATATCCTAATTACAATCTTATTGTATAATATAAGACAATCGAGATTCCATATCAGAAACATAACATTTGAAGGATTTATATGAGCTTTGAGCTAGCTTTTCCACATACTGTTCACACAATTTCCATTGTTTTTCATGTCATAAAACGTGTCAAACACACACAAACTCAGTCATAAAACGTGTTAACACAAACAGAACTCTTCAATTCAATTACAGGGGTTATTTACCAGGCCTGACGCGCATTACTTTTTCTAGCTTCATCCTATTTAGATAGATATAAGCAATTACAGGGATTTTTAATCTTTTATTATTTTTTTATTTTTTGTTATTGTGGCATTAATTACAAGAGTTTAGTGTTTGTCATTTTAAATGACACAACTTTATGTCATTTTTAATGAAACTATGTTATTTTGATGTGTTTTATCATTTTCTCTAATTTATAAAGGGGAAGGATATTGTGACAACCAAGTTATGTTACTACCAAATGACTACAAATTAATCTCACTGATAGATTGATTATGTTGATCCAACGATTATATTTATTTTCATCTTTCTGAGGTTATGATTTTCCATATTTATAGTGAAAGCATTAAATATGAGAAATCATAACCATACAAAACATAATCGATCTAACGGTGAGATTAATTGGTAGTCACTTACTTGGTAGTAACACAACTTGGTTGTCACAATATCTTCCCCTTTATAAAATTAGAAATAAAAGGAAAATGAAGAAGAGAAAATGTAAAAACTTAACAAAATAACGTAACTAAAAATGACATAACTTTTGTTTCATTTAAAATAAGAAACATTTTTACCTAATTATAATCATAATAATGACGAGCGCAAAGTATATTATAATCTTTGCAAGATTTCCCAAAAATAGAAACGGAATCGATACAGATTTGTTTGATATTAAAATCACACATCAACAGTTTTTGATTTTTTTTATTACGAGCTGCTTCCGAGTTATTTCTTCGATTTAAAAGGGGGGGGATAAGAACATAGACGCGTTTTGTTGAGTTTAAAAAGCAGCTACGAACCTGAAATCAAATGGAGAACGTAAGAAAGCAACAGACGCTGTTAAAGAGTGTTACTATTAGGGCATAAATAACACACTCGCTCACTCACTCATTCACTGTTCTATTGGCATTGGGGATTGAAGTTTGAAGGAGGAATGGGAGGCTGTTTCTCAGATTTGAAAGGAGGAAAGCAAGCTGTGGGAGGCTTCCATCAATCCAACACCAATGGCGCCCAAAACGACGCCGTCGACATGTTCTACACCGCTCAAGGTTTTCAGCCATTGTTCACCCAACTTGAGGTACAATTTCTATCGCTCATCAATTCAACCTCTTTTTCTAACTTTCTCCCAAATTTCTATTTCTTTTCAATCACTATTTGATAACAGATTGAATGTTATGAATGTTCTGAAAATTATTTTATTGTCAATGGTTTTATAATTTTGTTGCCATTGTAGAACCTTTAAAAAATAACTACAGTTGTAAGCTAAGAAACACGGACACTTGTAAAAACAGGAAGAGTCGGGTCCGACACGGTGTCGGACACGCGGTTGACTTTTTCCGACACGTTGACCATTCCGACACGCGAATTTGACTGTTTTCCGACACGTTGACCATTCCGACACGTGAATTTGACCGTGTCCACACGGTCAAATGACATTTTCATAATTTTTTTTAAAAAAAAATTTTAATTTTTTTTTAAAATTAAAATATATTAATAAAGCTTCTACCTGATCATATCAATTTTATTTTTTTGTCTTTTTTCCTCTTAAGTAGATAAGAGATCATACCAGCATCATTGTTGTCAATTCCTATTACGCTCTTGTTGTATCTCATTCTCTCTGATCTCTCTCTAATATGATTTGTTCTCTCTATCTGATATTATATCTCTCTCATCCAGTTTTTATTTTTTTATTAAAGTTTCATCTTTATAAGGGGTTATGGGTATTATTGATTTAGTTTCATTTTTTTGTTAAATTATAAATATTAAATGAAATATACACTATATAAATTAAAAATATTATTTAGTATTAAAACGTGTCTCAACGTGTCGAAATCCACAATTTTTTAGGATAGACGTGTCGGAGTGTCGTATCGTGTCGCGTATCGTATCGGTGCTACATAGGTTATAAGTCAGATATATTATATATTTGCAAGAGACTAATTATGTAACGTCTGACTAAAAAACACTAATCTTCCTATTAAGAATCTCCTTAAAATATAAAAAATAAAAAATAAAAAAGAATAATATTGTTACAAAATTAATACTTTTCTTCTTTTTCTCTTATTAATTGTTTTTTTTTATGCTTCATGTCTCTTCTAGCGAAGACACAATATTGACTCTCTATAGTTTATTCTGTATCTTCCACTCCGTAGCGTCAACGTACTATTCATTTATTATTCAAGATCCTTATTGCTTTTGTGTTTTTGTGGGTTAGTGTTTGAGTTTGCTTGAAGTGTTGCTTTCCTCATTATATATTTAGTTGAGATTTTTTTAGTTAGTGTATGGTGAAGAATTAAAAAAATAAAAATATTTATCTATACATCTATATATCATTTGATTCAAGAAACCGCTATGGTTACATAATAATTTGGCAGAAAATGTTGACTATATATAAAAGTTTATGCATATAATTTATGCAACTCTTATTTTAATTTTAATTTTCCACTTTTTTCGTTATTTTTTTCTCGTCAATGACTCATGATTCTTACGTGAAGAATATGATCAATTTTATAAATAATTATTAAGAATAATATCTATGAACCACATTGCATTACAAAGCATTCTTAAGCTCTAAAGAGCTTTCATCATCTGTAGGAATACACACCACTTATATAGATGGCTAGAAGTACTGGATCTCTTATTACTAATCATCTCTACCGTGGTTCTGTAGATACAATTACTAACTATCCAATTAGGCATTAGTGTTAACCTCTGAACACACACTTATACACATTATTTCATGTTATTATATTTTTTCTTGTTTAATTATAATTATATATATATATATATATATATATATATATATATATATTATGCCCTTATATTCTAAGTCTCTTACAGGCACAAATTCAAATACCGCGTTTGATGATGACGTGCTTCAAGCATTATTCAACAAGTAATTATATAAGCACAGAATTTGTGCTAAAAAAAAGAAGTTCTCACAAAACCGTGGAAATCATTGATGAGGATTAAAAAACAAAAACAAAAAATAGAAATGATGAACAAGCATTATTCAAGTGCTAATTATATTTGCAATGAATTTACGCAACAAAATCCTCACAAAGTCAAGGAAAACAATGATGACATGTTTAGGAAATATGTAGAAAGATTATTTTTTCTGAATATTTATCGTTACTATAGAGTTTTATAATTCTCATTTCACATGAGAATTGAAATCTCATGTCGTAGAGATAAAAAGCACGTGGGACCCATGTGTTAAAAAAATCATATGTGAGACTCTTATCAGCACGAAAATCAAAGGGTGTGTAGGAAAGTTTTAACTCTCGTGTTATATGAGAATTATAAAACCCTTACTAATGGGAGAATTGAAATCTCATGTTGTAGAGATAAAAAGCATGTGGACCCATGTGTTAGAAAAAATTAGATATAGGATCCATATCAGCACATAAATTAAAAAATGTGTAGGAAAGTTTGAATTCTTATGTTAAATGAGAAATATAAAACCCCTTACTAATATGTAACAAACATTTTATTCTTTCACAGGAAGGAGGTTTTAAGTTTTGAGTCTATCACCTGCAAAGGGTCAAATCATGTAACATTGTGTGTGACATTGGATATGGCATTCAGATACAGTCTGCAAAACTTGAAAGAAAAGATGTGATAGATGTAAAAAAGTTGAAAATCATAATTTTAACCACCATGTATCCTGGGCGACCAGATAATTAATTTTATAAAGTGGACTTTAGACGGGCTCTTCAATCAGGATTGTCATTAATGTGTAAAACAAATAGAAGCTAAATTACGGTACTTAATATTTCAAATATATCAGTCATGATAAAGTGTCAAATATTAATAGAAAAAAAAGTCAAATTGTGAAAATGCATCCTTCTCATGTTGTCAAGCTTTACCTTACATTGATACGAGGGTTTTTTGATCACTGTAGCTCTTTATTAGTAATTATTTATCGAATTGTCCTCGCTTATATACTATTACAAAAATTTAACCCTCCAGAAAAACATAACACCAATCTGTCCTTGTTTGACCGTTGACCACGCAATGTACCCGGGTACCCCCATCCGTACCCGGGTATTTTTCAAAAAAATCAATGCTACCCGGGTATGTAAGGGGGTACCCGGGTATTGTTCTTAATTCTGCAGTTTTTTTTGAATTATTTACCCGGGTAAGCATGGGGGTACCCGGGTAGATTGCGGCCAGAAACCCCAATATCCAGGGTTTCGGCCATTTTTGTGAATTTGATATTTTTTTACCCCAAATCTCTCTCCCTCTCTCACTCTCTCCCTTCACATCACACATATATTTGAGGTCATCATCTCTAATAGCTTAGTCGTGGTAGGACATTGGTATTACACCTCCACATTCCCATTTTGTGTTAAAAAATCCGAACCAATATCAAAACTCAAATCCTAGACCCAAATTTTCGTGTCAAAGATGAGTTCAAGTCCTAACATGGTTCCTATAGTTATTTACTATAATGGGAGGCATTTTGAAGGTCCGTACGGTATCCGATTTGAAGGAAAAACAAAAACGATGAAAATCAAAGTGGGCACTACATGCAATGAACTGAAGGAGAGAATTCTCCAAAAAATGGGGTCAGAAGGCATCAATTCCATCCACCGCATGATAGCCAGGTTAGAGACTGTAGTGGATAAGGACACAATATATTACATTGGTAATGATATCAATGATGATGAAGATGTGGAGTTCATCACAGATGCGTATGTTGGGTGGAAAGTATTAAAAATGATTGAGATATATGTGGAAGTTGATGCTGGTCAGTCTTCATCATTACCGGTGCATACAACTACTGCGCACTGTGTTGGTGAAGAAGATACAATTGTACGATCTTCTGCACCTGCTCAGGTATTGGATGAGGATGAAGATGAGGATTATGTGGACAGCGAAGATGAGGGAGAATCTGAAAGTGCTATTCCACAAGGTGATTCGTCAGACACTGACATGGACGAAAATTTTGACGCTGACCACAAGCGCTGTAAGGCTGGGTACCCCAGCCATGTCACCACTTCATGTTGACCGTGTCAGTTCATCACTTCATGTTGACCCTGTCAGTAGTGGTACGTTATTAATTTAGTCATTTTCTTTAAAAAATGAAACATTTTTGGTGCTATTGATTCAGACAATAATGATGAAACTCTAGATGCAGGGACTGCGGTAGAGCCATTTTGGAATGAAAGCCAACATTATTCATTCATTAATTGGGCGCACCCAAATGACGAGTTGGAGATCCTGTATGGGGATGATGACTTGCAAGGAGGTTGGAAGTTAGGCGATCCGTTATTTGTGCATCAAGAGTTTGGCTCCAAACCTGAAATGCAACATGCTGTGAAGATACATTGTATGAAGGGGCGCAGGACAGCCATAGTTGAAAAAAGTGACGAGTCAAGATTTGTTATAAAATGTAGAAACCATGTTGACGGTTGTCCGTGGTAAAGTATACCAGTACGAGTTACCCGGGTAGACCAGTTACCCCCATGCCTACCTGAGTAAATAATTCAAAAAAACTGCAGAATGAAGAATAATACCCGGGTAGCATTGATTTTTTTGAAAAATACCCGGGTAAGGATGGGGGTACCCGGGTACATTGCGTGGTCAAAGGTCAAACATGGGCAGATTGGTGTTATGTTTTTCTGGAGGGTTAAATTTTCGTAATAGTATACAAGCGAGGGCAATTCGGTAAATAATTACTAATAAAGGGCTACAGTGGTTAAAAAGCCTTGATATGAGTCTAAAAGCATTATCTCTAGAAAAGCTAACCAACAAATCTCTGCTGCGTTTTATAGGGAAAAACTACTCTTATACTACATGTATTAATTTTCTCTCCTACACACCCTTCGATAAGTGTGTCACCTTTTTTCTTTTCTTTTCTTTTTATTTTTCAGATAGTGAAACCCATAAATTTGTCTCTATGACATGAAATAACTTATCTCCTTTAACATGAGATTAACAAAACCCTTTTATAATTATGTTTTGCCACTTTGATAAAGCATGCTTTGGTATTTTATGAGTGTTGGTTTGTCTTCCAATTTATTATCTGTTCACTTTTTTTTTTTTTTTCAAATATGCTATTCGTTATTGTTGGAACTTGGTTAAGTTGGACAAATATTTATGGTCTTCTAATCTTGTGCTGCAGCTATCTCTTTCAGGATCTAACTTACTTGATCGGGACATTGTTTCAAAGGTATATCTCCTTTTAGATAACGATGTATATGTTCTATAATGATAATCACTTCTCATTAAATCCTAGCAAGTGTGAGATAGGGAAAATCCTTGTACGCGGTCTTATCCTTGCATAATTGCAAAGAGGCTGTTTCTTGGATTCGAACTCATGATCTTTCAATCATGAAGAAACAATTTTACCACTGTTCCGGTTCGCCATCTTTTAAATATATAGTTCGTTATATGCTTATAAATAGAGTCAACTTACAAACTCTAAAACCCCCAAATTCTAGTGTCTATTGTTCTTTTTAATCTGGAAATTGGATTTGTTTTAGTTTGTGTTTGACTCGAGTAGAATGGTTGCTGCATTGAATTTCAACTTTTCTTGTAAACATCATTAGTACGCATTCATGCTATTTCCTTCAAACTAAGTGATGCCAATCAAGTATATTTTTTTTTACTTTTTAGATTGTGTAAACTGTTATATAAAAGTTTATGAGGAGAGCCACAGTTCCTCCACAAACTCATGTAAATGCCAAGTTTAAAAACTTTACTTGCAAATATTATTTATTTTCTTATTAACATAATAATAATAATAATAATAATCTTTTGCTGGTGGCAACTTATCTGAAAGTTTCAATATTTTCGTGGAAGTATTCTTGGGTAGTTGTACGTTGTTCAAAATTGGCCTTTGTTTGCCTAAAATTGGCCTTTTTTCAGAGTGATCCCATGGTTGTTGTATTTGCAAAGAAAAGAGATGGTAATTTGGAAGAATTAGGTCGCACTGAAGTCATAATGAATTGCTTGAATCCAGAGTGGATAGAGAAAATAACCCTTGCATTTCAGTTCGAGGGTGTGCAACCACTTGTGTAAGCTATCCTGTGCTTGTTCCTAGATAAATGTTGTACTTTGTATAGCAACGAGCCTTCTTTCTGATTTGACTTATTGACTTACAACTCCAATTCTCTCATTTTGCTTTTCTTCCAGATTTCATGTCTATGACATTGATACAAAATATCATAGCGTTCCCACTAAGGTTTGTTAACCGTAATAACTCTGCCTATTAACATTTTATTCTTAGTTTAACTATGAGTTCTCCCTGTATTGTTTGCTCAATCAAGATTTTACAGTGACACTTTTCAACTTAGATAAAAAGACACAGGACCAACTTGTAGTCTAGTAAACTTTTAAAAAGAAAAATCTTCAGCTATAGTGTATGTTAGTTTGAAATAAAAACTGTTTATCTAATATCTACATATATATGTAATAGCAGACAACTCAAGTTTGATAATAGACAAGGGATATAGCTGATAATGGACAACTTACAGCATTCCCAGTTATAATTTAGAATTGCTTAAATTGGAAAATTAGTTAATTACCTTATCCAGCGTTTTCAGAAGTGAAGTTAATAAGCTTGTCAATCATGCCAATTTTAAGCAAAAGGAAAATTATTTACCTAGGAAAATTGTTTGAAAATAAGCATATGGAAAATTATTTTATTCATAGCTGATAAATCATTTAAATGATCGTTCGCTTTTCTACGATCAATGTAGATAACTTATTTACATTGAGTTCAAAATGATGTCGTTTTGAGACGGAAATCAAGATATTTTTGTAATTATAATTTATTTCAAGTTTATAATAATCTTTTTTATTATAATTTTTTAATCCAAAATGATGTCATTTCGAGAGCGAATGTTAATAACTTATCAACATTCACTTTGTTGGATTTGAAAAGGGTTTTATAATCTCCTTCCACATAAGATAGTTATCTTATGTGGTAGAGAGAAAATGAGTGGGTCCCACCATTAAATAAAAAAAGAAAAAGAAGAAAAAAGTGGGGTGCGAAAATCGAAGTTAGAAAAAATGAGATAAGTTACCTCATGTGAAAGGAGAGTAATATTTCCCATTTGAAAATAAGATCTATCCAGCTCCTCTCAACTTCTAATATTTCTTTTGGTAGTTCTCTAACTTTTAATTATATAGGAACCTGTGTGATTAAAGAAATAAATTTATGCCATATTTTTATAATTTAAATATGGTATAATAATTTTCACCAAAATATATATATATATATATATATATATGGTATAATGAGACTGGAAGGGGAGTCAACCGATTAAGATGATGAAAAGTAAAATGAAACGAGATATGAGCTTTTATTTTGTGAGATCAATATCAATAACTTTTTTATCTCAAACTAGTTGGGATCAACAGCGGATAAACCCAAATAACAAACAAGAAGAGAGAGCTTTTATTTTATGACATTCCTCCAACCTTATATTCTCACTTTCTCTTGAGTCTTGCCAAATTAGTGAATGGTTATGGTGATGGAGTTTATATTTGAAAACTAAGTAAAGTTTTTATCCTTTTTTTCTTTCAGACACTAAAACTGAAAGATCAAGAATTCCTTGGAATGACCAGCTGCACTTTATCAGAGGTCAGTTTCATTGCATTCATTTACATTCGTTGATGACAGCCATTTTAATTTGGTGTAATATGTCGACTATTCTTTTCTTTTTTTCACTTTTTTTTTTATCAAAAACATTCAGTTTACACTTTACACCGCAGAGAAATTGTTATCAGGCTTTTGATTCGGTGGTACACTCACTAGGCAACAAGTGGATGTTCCCCTCGCATGATTACTTACAGTTGCCCAAGAATTAAACCAAGGATTGTTCTTGTTTGTTTTCATTTTTTTCACTCCCAGCTATCATTAATATCAGAATATTCATTCGGGATACACCATTGACCCTATATATAGCTCGCTGCTTCTACAATGTGCAACTTCCAAGTGACCCACATTATGTGACCTTGATGTTGCAAAAGAAAACTTGCCTTTGCCTCATCTCATTATTAATCACATTAACTATTGCTGCTTGCTTATTCTATTGCATTGAGAATTGAGACTATGGACATTGTGTGACACTGGTGTATCATCTGTGACAGATTGTGACTAAACCAGGCCGGAGCTTAACCTTAAGGCTCCAAAACAAAAGGGAGCATGGTGGTTTAAGAAACCTAGGTACAATTACTGTTCATGCTGAGGAGACTGTCGTTGCAAGGAGTGCTGTTGAGATAATCTTCCGTTGTTCTCGCTTGGATAACAAGGACATTTTTTCAAAAAGTGTACATATTCGATGCCCAGCTCATGTTCCCCATTGAAGTGCATATTTATTTTTGTTTGTTTGGTATTCCTAAACTTTCTCATCTTCGTTTTTAATGCAGGATCCTTTTCTGAGAATATCAAGAATGGTTGAGAGTGGAGGTTCTATTCCTATTTGCAAGACTGAAGTTATTGACAACAATTTAAATCCAAAATGGAAACCAGTTTGTGTTAGTTTCCAGCAGTTTGGAAGTAAAGTAAGCTGTCATCTTTGGGCTTAACATTCGATGTAAAATCATGGATTACTAAAATATTTTAATTACTTTCTCACTTACAAGATCTTTCAAAAAAATTGAACTTCTGTGCAGGATAATCCATTAGTTATCGAGTGTTTTGATTTTAATAGCAGCGGCAATCATGTCCTTATTGGGTAATTCTGCAATTGTTTTATTTTTGTTTGTCCCACGCTTTTTTGGGCTTTCATTTTGTAGTTCATAGATGTGAAATATATTGAAATCAAAATCTTTTTCCTTTAGTAAACTGCAGAAGTCAGTAGCAGACCTTGAAAAACTATACAAAGAGAAAAAAGGTGCAAACTTTTTCTTACCGTCCAAACACCACAGACCAGAGAAGGTATTTTATTGACCCATGCAATAGAATTACATTTTGGCTCTACGTACTCCTCTAGTTAACCTCACACTTCTTAAAATTTCATCCATATAGGCTCTGAAGGGTCAACTGTTTGTGGATCGCTATTTTGAAAAGGAACAGTTTAGTTTTATTGACTACATATCTAGTGGGTTTGAACTGAACTTCATGGTTGCTATAGATTTCACTGGTAAGTAACAATTTCTCTATTAGCGAAGGTGATTGCTAATTTCATCTTTATAGTTTGATTAAGTGCTTCAAAATTTGTCCAGCTTCAAATGGAAGTCCTCAACATCCAGATTCTTTGCATTACATTGATGTATCTGGTCGGTTAAATTCATACCAAAAGGTAAGCTTGATACTTCTTTTCAATGCATGATTGTGAACTTCTTAATTATTAACTTGTGAAACACAATAGAATCAATCACACTCAAGGTCTTACAGCTTATGATCCAATATTATGTCTGCTGGTATTTGTACCAAATCAAGACCCATTATTTTTAACCTTCTTTTTGGTACTGGCTAACTTCAATAATAGGGTGAACATTATCTGATCCATTGTCTTGCTTAATCAACATAGTGATTATTTATTTGTAGGCTATAATGGAGGTTGGGGAAGTTATTCAGTTCTATGACTCTGACAAGCGGTTTCCTGCCTGGGGCTTCGGAGGAAAGATATATGGTGGTACCGTATCCCACTGCTTTAATCTGAATGGCAGTCCAGGTGGCTCTGAGGTGGGAAAAAACATTTCTTTTCTTTTTTTCGGTACCTTGTTTCTTTTTTTATTCTTCACTGTAGATGGTACAATATTGTGCAGTTATGATGTTGGACTATTCTTGAAAAGGTAGAAAACTATTGTTAAATTTGTGATTTTTCTTCTTTAATGAACTGAAGGGCCAGTTTGGCTCAGCGGTAAGCTTGTTTGCCGTGATGTGTCAGGTCGCGGGTTCGAATCAGCCTCTCTGCAAAAAGTAGGGGAAAGGCTGCCTAGAGTATTCCCTTCCCCAGACACTCACGAAATGGGTATTTAAACTGGGTCGACCCTTTTCGGCCCTTTTTTTTCTTCTTTAATGAACTCAGTTTCACCTCATCAACGCTAATGATAATAAGTTAATAACATTTCTATGAAGCATAAGTTCGATTACAAGTCATTGAACCATTAATTATGATCTGTTTGATTGTGTTTTGATTTTTTTTGTTATTAAAACTATTTTATAAAATAGTTATGGAAATAATTGTTTTCTATATTTTTTTTCTTTTTGAAAATTAAAAATCAAAATAGAAAGCAAAAACAACTCATGCATGTTCTCTAAATTTGATTTTAAAAATAAAAAGCAGTTATAATTTTTAAAATATTTTTTACAAAATAGATCTTACCAAATAAATTTTTTAATTTTTTTATTCTGAAAATTAAAAAACTGTTTTCCAAAATATAAATCAAACTGAGCCGTATATCTCCGTGTTTTCTCATTTGCAATTTTGGGAGTGAGTTTTTGAGTTCAGAAACAAAATAGAAATATATTAAGAAAGAGAGTCAACAGCGAATTTATGTGCTCCCCACTACTGTTTGGTGTCTGCTCCCACCTTTTATTAGAGTTGACAAGAGAACTGCTAATAATATATACATACACCAGCCATTTTATCATACATACAGTTCAGGGAAGGACCCTTGCCCTCTTGCGCACTTATCATGAACTTGATGTTGTACTAGGATCCATCTTATCCTTTTATGACATGCCATTGCCCTGCTTGCTCATATGCTTATTTGATAAAGCAGGTTCAAGTGATACTTAACCTCCACAATATATGATTCGTATTTTACATTGCTTCTAATACCTACCTTCCACAATAAAAGATTAATATTTTTCCTGTGTTTAGGTTGTCGGAGTTGAAGGCATAATGGATGCTTATGCTAGTGCTTTACGCAATGTCACCCTGTCAGGACCCACTTTGTTTGGCCCAGTTATCAACATGGCTGCAGAAATGGCTACCGAGTCCCTTTCATCACATAATAGCTCCAAGTTCTATGTACTGCTTATCATAACGGTGAGAAGATAATGAATTGGCTATGTTGTTTTATAATGCATGACTGTGTTTTGTGGCATATGATTATTAATAACCAATCAAATGTCCATCTTTTTATAGGATGGAGTTGTTACGGATCTACAAGAAACAATAAATGCTCTGGTTAAAGCATCTGACCTTCCCCTATCGGTTCTCATAGTTGGAGTTGGAAATGCTGATTTCACGAGCATGGAGGTTTACCTACTTATCCTTTTCCAATTTTATTTTTTTAAGGGAGTGTTTAGTAGATGAGATTTTTTTTTTTTACGAGGAATCACAATTATCCAGAATATGGTGGGCAAATAAGTTTTCTAAAAAAATTTAAAAAAAATGTTGTTTGGTAAATCAAAATATTATCGAAAAAATTCGTTAAAAGTAAAAAATTGATGGAAAAATGGGTTGAAATTATCAAAATAACCCTTGCCTATCAAATTTTGGCTTGTTATTTCAGGAATATTTGTGTCCAAATTTTCGCTCAATTTTTTGATTCCCAGCTAAATCAAACTACCACCTTTGGGTGGTATTCACAAGTATGATCCGGATAAAATTTTACCTACAATGTCACATTCTCGAGGTTTCCTTAGTGTAAATAGGAGGGTAAAATGGGAAAAGTGAGAAAATAATAAGGATAAAAAAGGAAAGAGAAAATTAATGTTGTGAGAGGGAGCACCAAAAAATTCAGTGGTCCTGCAGCATATTAAATTTTTTCCACATTCTCATGCAAATTAGAACCCTAGTCAAATTTTTTGAAAACTCCAACCAAACATGATCTTCTTTTAAATTCCATGTGCACTTTTCCAAACAACAAAATAAAACTCTCTCACCAAATACGGGCTTGGACTTCATCAATTATTTAGTAGCATGGCAATGCTTTTTTTTCACTTTTCAGCGAGAATACAATGTAACTTCTTGGTATGCAGGTACTGGATGCTGACAATGGGAGTCGGTTAGAGAGTTCTACTGGTCGTTTAGCTACACGAGATATAGTGCAGTTTGTCCCTATGAGAGAAGTACAAAGTAAGTATCAGTTGCTTCTGAGGTTAACTTCGTTAAGAGTCTTTAAATTGGTTACACTTCTTTTTTGCCTCGTCCATTTAAACGAACCCCCTTTCATGTGTTTTTGACAGGTGGCCAGATCTCTGTTGTACAAGCTCTATTGGAAGAATTACCTGAACAATTTTTGACTTTCATGCGAAGTAGGGACATCAAGCCAATTCCTTCCCATTCTCCTCATGCATCATCCACTACTCAATAGATTTTATCATTAGAGAACACCAAGAAGCAATTTGCATTTTTATTTTTTGCCTGTAAATGGTCCACAAATTCCAGTAGCTTTCAAGGGGTAAATATTTTTTAAAGATGGGTGAAGGTAGGATTTGATGTTAGGAGGTCCTTGTAATCTAGACCAAAATAACTTAACCTGGCAACTTGAGCTAGTTGCATTTGGTGATGTACTCCCTTTTCCTCTTGCCGTATACTTTGGATATTTCATATATAACAGGACTTTATCCGCTTACATAATGTCTATTAAATTGTCAAATAATGACTTGGATACTCCTTATTTATCCACGTGGCAATGAGGCTATCCTGTTTTTGTCATCAATCACCTCTATTGTGGTCCGGGACCACCGTTCTTTTGGTGGTCCATTAGTGTAAATCGAAGGATAAAAGTGAAAAAGAGAAAAAATAATAAAGGTAAAAAGGGAAAGAAAAAATTGATATTGTGAGGGAGCACCAGATTATTGGGTGGTCCTGGACCATAATAAATATCTCCCTTCCAGCACTAATTTTGAATTCTTCTCTTATTATGTTTTGGTTTTTCACTCTTGTAACATCCTGAGTGCTGACGAGGGTGGGAAGTGATCGCCGGTGCAAAGAGGTACGGACAAGAAGCGGCTCCTGACAGGCTTCCAGCGGGGGTTACATACATGGATGAATCGAATCGACACTCGATAGATAGGAATTTCAAAGACTGTGCAGATGTGAGACTGCACAGTTTGGGATAGCTTATAAGAATTAATTAGTATTACCTACACTAACAAGATGCATCTTCTTTTCGGTAGCCCGGAACGGAAGAATTCCATAGTTAAGCGTGTTTGACTTGTAGCAATTCTGAAATGGGTGACCTCCTGGGAACTTTTCCCATAAAGTGTGCGAGTGAGGAAAAAACACACTGAAAAGTCTTGTGTTAGTATATGGGGATAGTCATTGATTCTTGAAGCTGTCGGGCATTACAACTTTGGTCATTGGCTTCCCAATCTTTATATTCATTCAATATTTAATAATCATGTTGAGATATATAAAACCATTAACGTAGCATCACCTAACAGCTTAAGCTTTTGGATTGAATTGGTTCTTTACATGGTATCAGAGCCTCGTGTCCCGGGCTCGATCATCGCCGCCTCCCACTTTCTTTCAAGTTGAATTTCTTCGTTCGCACAGGTAGGTGGGCCTGTGCATTGTCCACCCTTCAAGCCCAGTGGGCTCTCGTGTGAGGGGGCGTGTTGAGATATATAAAACCATTAACGTAGCTTCACCTAACAGTTTAAAGTTTTGGGTTGAATTGGTTCTTTACAAATCATATTAATATCTAATAAACAAATATCAAAATAAAAAGTATATTAATTGAATATTAACTTAGAAACATAAATAGAAGTTAAACATCCTATGGCTTTATATATTTTTGTCTATTTGGACCTTATCCATGTGTCTAATACGTTTATGCTTTTAAAAAAGTCTTATTAGGAGGGCTAAGGTTTAAAAAACTAAATAGAGTAAACTACCTTTTGAGTTCTAAAAAAAATATTACGGAGCATATTATAATTCCTTAGGGAAAAAAAAGTCAATTTATGTGGTGCATTTGAAATTCAAAATTGACCTAGTCACTCGAAATCGTGGTCAATCTGAAATTCAAAGAAGACTCACGTTAGTTGCTCAAAATAACTAACATGAGTCTATTTTGAATTTCAGAGGAACCATGAGTCGGCTTTATTTTCCTAAAAGATTAAATTGGGTCCCGTGATTTTTGCTGAGGACCCAAAAGATACTTTACTCAATTAAATATAGTGGACAAGCTTATCTTTTACGTTAGGGAAAAGGTTTCTAAAGTTACTTTAGATAACCTTCCATGTCGTTCATCATTTTAATTATGTCTTACTGGTAAAATATAGTTATAATAATAAAATTATTTTTTCTCTCCCCCTAAACTCGTTAGCCGAAAATATACGAGAGAAAAAAAAAGCAGCTTTATTATTGTAACTATATCTTACCGGTAAGACACAGAATATACGAGGAGAGAAAAAAAAGCAGCTTTATTATTGTAACTATGTCCTACCGGTAAGACACAATTAAAATCGATTACCGCAAATAATTTATCTAAAGTTTCTTTAGATAACCCTTTATGTTATATGTTTAGGGTAAGTGACTGTTTGAATCTTCTCTTTTTTAGTTTCTTTTCTCCCTATAAATAGAGGGTTTTATTAATCTCCTTCACATAAGATAATATCTTATGTGGTAGAGAGAAAATGAGTGGGTCCCACCATTAAATAAAAAAGAAAAAGAAGAAAAAGGTGGGGTGCGAAAATTGAAGTGAGAGAAAATGAGATAAGTTACCTAATGTGAAAGGAGAGTAATATTTTCCATAAATAGAAGTTAGACCAAACAGATTTTTACAAAAACTTTTATAATAAAAGAGCTTTATTTATAATAAAGAAAAAAAGTCAAAAGTCAAAAGCTTCTAGAAGGAGTTTTTGTTTAAACTCTTATCAACTTTTCTTAAAATGAAGTTTGAGATTTTAAGTAATTTTTAAACTAAATTTTTTATATAATTACCAAATAATTTGATTTTTTTTTTGTTTTAGCTTAAAAATAACTTAGAACAAAAAAAAATACAAATAGACTCTAAGAAACTTTCCGAGCATTTCAGAGCGATTAAATTTGAAGCGACCGCCACATTTGAAAAATGATTTATACTTTTCTTTTTCAACCTTCCTAATTTAGATTGAATAATCGGTTCAAACTTTAAAAGCACTTATACAAAGAACTTTTCCAAGTTCCCAATATAAAGTAACTAGATAATAAATCCGAAATGCTTCTGCTTTCTTTCTCACTGGTAATGTCTGGCTTTTTCTTATGTCACACAACGTGTCAAAATGAAAACATATATACAAATTTATAAATAATTCCTTTGAAGAAGAAAGTCAAATTTAAATCTGTTTTACCCAAATTAATTTTTGGACAAGAGTTAACCACTAACTAATAATTAATTGAATCCGTAAGGACTTTGAATAGCGATTGGTATTAAAAAAGAAATATATACTTCAAACTCTCCTAGGTGATTAATTTTTATTATTTGTTGCTGACTCTATACGCATATATGTCGATTACGTCAAGAAAACGAATTGTAGTGTGTGTGTATATTAGGGATACAAAATGATGAAATGACTGCTGTAGTTTCCACCCCATTTTCTTGTGTTATATTGTTTGTTTTTAACTAATGAACCATTATCATAGTTACGATCTTAAGACTTAAGAGTTCCATATCGGAGGGATTATATATGAACTTTGAGTTTTTTCACCTTTCAAGCTCGCTTTTCCGCGTACCACACAATTTGCATTGATTTTCATGTGTCGTTGAGTTAAACAACAACAAATTATCAACAGATTGATATATACTCAAGTCATAAAACATGTCAAACACAAACCCAGTCATAAAACGTGTCAACACAAACAAAACGGCTTTTTGACCACTGTAGCCCTTTATTAGTAATTATTTACCGAATTGCCCTCGCTTGTAGACTATTACAAAAATTTAACCCTCCAGAAAAACATAACATCAATCTACCCCTGTTTGACCGTTGACCAATCAATGTACCCGGGTACCCCCTTCGTACCCGGGTATTTTTTAAAAAAACGCAATCTACCCGGGTACCCCCCTTCGTACCCGGGTATTGTTCTTCGTTCTGCAGATTTCTTGAATTATTTACCCGGGTAAGCAAGGGGGTACGGGTAGATTTCGCGAATAGGATTTTTAAAAGGCCAGCAGCCCTCATTTGAGAAACCCACAAGGGGTACCCGGGTAGAGAGCTGCTGGAGTGCGTTTTTGGAGATCTTGTGAGCACGTTTGATCGATCATCTCAAGACTTTATCATCTTCCTTGGTGCGTGGTAAGGGTTCTTTGTACCGATTGTTTTTCAATAATTTTTTTTTTCGTTTGAATTTGTGTTGAATCTATGAGCATGTTTTTTTTTTCAATAATATTCTGAGTATGATGTATTGGATATGAAATAGCATTGTGAATTTTCGTATTGTGCATTGAGAATTTTCATTTTTAAATAGCATTTTTTTGTTGCCAATAAAAAACCCTAACCCTAACCCTAACCCTAACCCTAACCCTAACTCGGGATATTGATTTTGTTTTGCAGTGTGACTGCATGGAGGAGAGACGCCACGCGAAGAAGAGAGCGGTGGATACCGAAGGGAGGAGCAAGCGCCGACATGATGGATCTTCCTCCTCTCACCCTCAGGCTGCTGTCCATCAGACTCCGGACCTTCCGTTCGGATATTTATTTGAGGATGACCCCGCTGCACACCAGAGGTTTGTCAAGTTTTTCATGAGCCGCAAAATTTTGTGAGCCGAAATCATTGGATTCGGCGTTCTTTAATTTGGAGGGGTTCGACATAGTCCCACTTCTGCAGCAAGCACATTTGCTGGTTCTTGCGGAGATGAGGTGTGAGTACTCGGAGGTCATGGTTAGAGCATCCTACCAGAACCTGGGGTATGTGCAGGGTGAGTTGACTTCCCGTGTCTGCGGGATTGATATAATCGTTACAGCACCTATCTGGACAGAGTTGCTGGGGTTTGACTTCGATAGTGTGACGGGGTCAGCACTATATGATGGAGACAGCCATCATATATTTAGTGGTTATAATCGGGAGGCTGTTGTGGCTGAGACCAGGAGAGCAGATGCAGAGGCAGGGCAATTTGCTCATTATCCTGTGAGCAATTTATCCGTGTCTGCCCGCACACTTCATTATGTGGTCACACACATTATTTTTCAGCGCCCTCACAATCACTCGAAGGTACTGGAAGGTGACTTTGTGATCTTGTGGGCCCTTCTTCACCAGATTGAAGTCAACTGGAGGCACTACATATGCATTTTGATGTGGAAGGCGGCGAAGTCAAAGAAGGCTGAGTTGCCTTTTGCATTCTTGGTGCAGAAGATTTTGCACAGATTTGGTGTTCCTATGGAAACCGAGACCATGAAGACAGCCAAAGGCTGGAATGCCATCTTTGGGGAGCGCCTCTTGAAGCAATGCAGGATTATGCAGAGCCCAGCAGGTGTCTGGTATTGGAGGAAGGCACCCGAACCACCAGAGGTCCCCTTTCAGTACGACGCTCAGATGGAGGATGCAGGTAAATGTATTTTGATAGCAGTAGGGTTAATGTTAATGTTAATGTTAATGTTTGTTTTTTTGCATGTTGATGCAGGACTTGATGATGAGGACTCAGATGATGTAGCTCTTGCAGTTGATCCCACTCCTGCACGTCGCAGCTGCACCCGGCGACCACCAGCTCCACCACCACTTGAGGGTGGATGGACAGTTCCTGAGGGAGGATGGACACTTGATCATGTGATGTCCTCCATGTATCGCCTGACATGTGGTCAGGACTCATTGACCAGTGAGTTTAGGGGCTACAGACAGAGCACAAGTAAGTGGCGAACAACATTGGAAAACAGGGTCACACGTTTGGAGGGTGGATCAGCATGGGGTCAACATACTGGTGATGAGGATGATGGTGCTGGTGAGGATGACGATCATGAGGATGAGCAGGAGGAGCAGGATACGCAATCAGATTAGGTTGTAGGGTTTAGGGTGAAATGGGTTTATGATGTAATCTTTTGACTTGAATTTTAATGTTTGTAATATTGTTATGAATTTTAATGTTATGTGACTTGAATTTTGGTGTTATGTGTACCAAGTTTTTAATGAAATTTGAAGTCAATTATATGTCTATTTGTAACCGCGCACATCTACCTATCCGCTTACATTATGTGTCCAATTCTGTTATGAACAAGTCATATTGTATCATATTGTTACATATAAACCTCCAAATGTATCAAAATAATGGTGGAAAAGCTGCTGAGGTTGCAAAAGCAACTGATCTACCCGGGTAACTCGTACTGGTTTACCCGGGTACAACCTACCCGGGTAAACCAGTACGAGTTACCCGGGTAGATCAGTTGCTTTTGCAACCTCAGCAGCTTTTTCACCCTTTTTTTGATACATTTGGAGGTCCATGTGTACTACCATAACCTCACTGACTCAACCTGGGGGTAATGACATACGGTAAACGTTTGTAAGATCGTTTAATACAATAACCAAATGGCACACATAATAGTGTCAAACGTACACAAATGCAACAAAAAAGATAAATTACACAACAAGGTTTACGAAATCCTCAACATAACACAACATAAATGCATAGTCATTACAAAACGTGTCATCATGCTTGTCTTAGCCTCGATGGACATGTACGAATGTTATGTCCAACTTGCTTGCAATGCTTACATCGGCTCTGACTGCCCGAAGGTTGAGACTCAACCCAATCCATCTCATTCTGAATCCTTGAAGACTTTGGTCTTCCCTTTGCGCGTATAAACCTTACATCCGGAATCACGGTAGGCCCAACAACAGATGGAATCAACAGTTCATTGCCAATAGGATACCAGTGTGCAGCATATACTTTAGCAATGGTTGGAATTTTGAAAACAGGATCCACATAATCATAATGATTCAACCGAGCTGCTTTGCAAACCGCTAATACATGGCTGCAGGGATACCTCCGTGCTGTAAACCTACCACACTGACATTTACGATTGATTAAGTCCACTCTCATGGTGTCACCTACCTCGTGTGTAGATTGATTGTATGCATCCTCAACCTCAAACAGTAACAGCTCACTATCATATATCCTCACACGATAAGTGCCGGCCAATTCATCATTTTTTTGCAAAGCTGCCTCAACCTTCTTTGAAATTATCCAACCTTGTGAGATATCTTTTTCAATCGCTTCACGTCTCTTGACGAAATACTCAACGAGTCTACTGAATGTCATCTTGACCAATGCAGTTATCGGCAGATTACGTGCTCCACGAAGCACCTTATTCACACACTCAGATAGGTTGGTTGTCATATGACCAAACCTACGTCCTGCCTCATCATAGGACCTGCACCATTGCTCTTTTGGTATCGCATCCAACCATGGCACAACGTCTGGATTGTTGTCGATGAATTCCTTATATCTAGATCAAAATTAATCTTTGAACATGTGTATCCTGCAAAATCATTAATCACATATACAATTAGTGAGTTACGATGACAAAGTAAACATAAGTTATGAGTTATAGGATACAGTACCTAATTTCATCAACGTTTTCTTCAATTCCACATTCCTAAACCTGGTATTGAAGTTGCTTCCAATGTGACGTAGACAAAAAACATGATAAGCATATGGAGGCTGCCAACCAGCGTGATCTTTGACCGCCCTTATGATGCTTCGATGACGATCGGATATTAGACAAATACCATTCCTATTTGTGACATGAAAACGTAAAAGGCTCAGAAACCAAGACCAATCTTCCAACTTCTCACCTGGAGGAACAACAGCAAAAGCAATAGGGAGCAGATGTCCATCTCCATCCTGTGATGTTGCAATCAAGAGTGTTCCTCTGTACTTCCCATATAGATGAGTGCCATCAATTTGAATTATAGGCTTGCAGTATTTGAATGCTTCAATGCATTGGTGAAATGTCCAAAAAACCCTATAAAATATAGCCCTGTCTGTATAAACCCGACGTTCGTCAAAACAAGGATTTGTGTCAAGCTTGAACACAGAACCTACATTGACCTGCGTCATATACGTCAGCCAATTGGGTAAGAATCCATAGGATTTCTCCCAGTCACCAAACAACTTAATAATGGCCTTCATTTTTGCCTTCCAAGCCTTCCTGTACGTTATGTTGTAGCCATATATTCCTTGTATCCTCTCTTGTATCAGAACTGGTTTTGTAGCTGGATCTTCCTTTAACATATCTGTATATAAAAAAAAACACAACTTTACCATATTCTCAATAAGACGCTTCGTTAAGTACACGGTAGAATAAATACGTACTCATAATAGCCGCACAAATAACATCTGAGTCCAACTGTCTATGATCCTGTGATAGGCCCTGATTCAAACATGTGTGATCTTGACCCCATTTACGGACCACCCAATTAGCTCCCTTCTTGGGCTTGATTGCCCTCATATACCACGGACAACCGTCAACATGGTTTCTACATTTCATAACAAATCTTGACTCGTCACTTTTTTCAACTATGGCTGTCCTGCGCCCCTTCATACAATGTATCTTCACAGCATGTTGCATTTCAGGTTTGGAGCCAAACTCTTGATGCACAAATAATGGATCGCCTAACTTCCAACCTCCTTGCAAGTCATCATCCCCATACAGGATCTCCAACTCGTCATTTGGGTGCGCCCAATTAATGAATGAATAATGTTGGCTTTCATTCCAAAATGGCTCTACCGCAGTCCCTGCATCTAAAGTTTCATCATTATTGTCTGAATCAATAGCACCGAAAAAGTTTCATTTTTTAAAGAAAATGACTAAATTAATAACGTACCACTACTGACAGGGTCAACATGAAGTGAACTACTGACAGGGTCAACATGAAGTGATGAACTGACAGGGTCAACATGAAGTGGTGACATGGCTGGGGTACCCAGCCTTACAGCGCTTGTGTCAGCGTCAAAATTTTCGTCCATGTCAGTGTCTGACGAATCACCTTGTGGAATAGCACTTTCAGATTCTCCCTCATCTTCGCTTTCCACATAATCCTCATCTTCATCCTCTTCATCCTCATCCAATACCTGAGCAGGTGCAGAAGATCGTACAATTGTATCTTCTTCACCAACACAGTGCACAGTAGTTGTATGCACCGGTAATGATGAAGACTGACCAGCATCAACTTCCACATATATCTCAATCATTTTTAATACTTTCCACCCAACATACGCATCTGTGATGAACTCCACATCTTCATCATCATTGATATCATTACCAATGTAATATATTGTGTCCTTATCCACTACAGTCTCTAACCTGGCTATCATGCGGTGGATGAAATTGATGCCTTCTGACCCCATTTTTTGGAGAATTCTCTCCTTCAATTCATTGCATGTAGTGCCCACTTTGATTTTCATCGTTTTTGTTTTTCCTTCAAATCGGACTCCGTACGGCCCTTCAAAATGCCTCCCATTGTAGTAAATAACTATAGGAACCATGTTAGGACTTGAACTCATCTTTCACACGAAAATTTGGGTCTAGGATTTGGGTTTTGATATTGGTTCGGATTTTTTAACACAAAATGGGAATGTGGAGGTGTAATGCCAATGTCCTACCAAGACTAAGCTATTAGAGATGATGACCTGAAATATATGTGTGATGTGAAGGGAGAGAGTGAGAGAGGGAGAGAGATTTGGGGAAAAAAAAGATAAAACTCACAAAAAATGGCCGAAACCCTGAATATTGGGGTTTCTGGCCGCAATCTACCCGGGTACCCCCTTGCTACTCGGGTAAATAATTCAAGAAATCTGCAGAACGAAGAACAATACCCGGGTACGAAGGGGGTACCCGGGTAGATTGCGTTTTTTTGAAAAATACCCGGGTACGAAGGGGGTACCCGGGTACATTGCGTGGTCAACGGTCAAACAGGGGCTGATTGGTGTTATGTTTTTCTGGAGGGTTAAATTTTTGTAATAGTCTACAAGCGAGGGCAATTCAGTAAATAATTACTAATAAAGGGCTACAGTGGTCAAAAAGCCAAAGTAAGATTATATGTTATAAAAAAAAAAAAAAAAAAAGTAAGATTATATGTCATTTGATGGTTAATGGATTCTCCTCCCTCCGTAACTTTTTTCTTGGTTCGCTGTTGATTAAAAAATAAAAAAGAATTGGTGCATCCAGTTTGTTGGATTTTCTTCACAAAAAAATAACACAATAAAAAGTGTTTTTAATTATCATAGTATAAGATACTAATATTAACACATTGACTCATTTCAAATATTAAATAATCAAAATATAATTCTTATTATAATGAGGTAGCTTATACTTACAACTTTTTTTTACAACCTTTTACAACCATCTTTTAACACCGATGATTTTCGTCAATCAACAGTTATCATTTATTGTGAGTTAATAATTAATTAATAAGTTTAATTTGAAAAAATCATAACCGTTGATTGGCGGAAATCAATGGTGTTAAGAGATGGTTGTAAGAGATTGTAAAAAAAAATTATAAGTATAATCTTCCTCTATAATAATAACTAATTAATTATTAAGATTTTTTTTATAGATAATAAAACTATCTCCTATAATTTAAAATAATATAGTTTTGAGATCTAGAATAAAATGTAAGATATTTTAATAAAATTTATAATATAAAAAAAATTAAAAACTTTAAAGTATCCTTTTTTTTTTTTCTTCTAAATCTCAAAATAGCATTATGTTAGGTTTGTAGGAGATAAGGTATCTCGTGGTCCATCAGAAATATTTTTCTCTTTATTATAATACATTAATTGATCATATTTAAATTTTAAATTTGTATTCTTATAATCAATTAATGGATGATTTTTTTTGTATAAATAAATTGTCACCAATAATTAAATTTACTCAAAATTCCCATCTATTTATGAATTTACGTCAAATTTTCACAAATTATCATTAAATTGATTATAAATTATGAATAAATTTTTTGGTGACAATTGTCTTATAGCATATTTTGTTATTATAATATTTTGTAAACATTATATGAAACCAATAAAGAGTAAGCGACTAACAACTCAAGATTCCAGAATGAATATGAAATTTAGTCAGATTCAATAAAGACTAAATATTAGTTTGGGGTGTATCAATTTTTTTTTTTTTTTAAATTTGGGGGCTAGATTATAAAAGAATTATAGGAATATTTTTTAAAATCAATAAGTATTATTTGTTTAAAAATCAATTATAATCAGTTATATTAATTAATAATCTTACTTTATATAATGGGGTTTGTCGTTTCAAAGGATGGTCCTATTATATGAATGTAGTGTATTTTTTTAAAGGGAAAAATATTTGTCATTTTAAATGACACAAATTTATATCATTTTTAATGAAACTACATCATTTTGGTATGTTTTTACATTCTCTCTCTTCCATTTTCTTTTATTTCTAATTTTATAAATTAGAGAAAATGATAAAGCACATCAAACCGACGTATTTTCATTAAAAATGACACAAAGTTGTGTCATTTAAAATGACAAACACTAAACTCTTTTTAAAATTTTAAATTACAAAATTTCCCCTTCACTCTCTCTCTCATAACTTGTTTCTTTATCTCTCTTAATAGGATACAAGTGTGTCCTTTTAAATGACACACACTTTTCCCTTATATAATTTGGGAAAAATATGTTATTTCGAAGGATATAAGCATATATCATTTTAAATCATAACCGTTGATTTCCGTTCATCAATGATTATAATCTATTAGGTCAAACTTAATGGGCCAAATTTATTATTAATTAATTAATAGTTTTGATTCAATAAATTATAACCGTTGATAGACAAAAATCAACGATTAGAATTTAAAATGATATAAATTTATATCCTTTAAAATCATATATAATATTCCCATATAATATTTAAAGTGAATGAATGTGTAAATATGAGTATTTTACTTATTTTGTCTTCCAATCTCAAGAATAAAGCTAATAAAAAAGATCACATTAAAAAATAGGGAATAATATCTGTCATTTTAAAGGATAAAAGCTTATATCTTTTTATATCCTAATCATAGATTTCCGTCATCAACGATTATAATTTATTGAATCAAAATTATTAATTAATTAATAATAAATTTGGCTCATTAAATTTGACACAATAGATTATAACCGTTGATGGACGGAAATCAACGATTATGATATAAAAACATATAAATATATATATCATTGAAAGGATATATGTTTTTCCTTGAAAAATAATTCAATAACAACAGCAGCTTAGGAATGACGCGGCAAAGTAGAATAAAGGTAACATTCATAAGAAAGATAGAATTACAAAAAAATAAAAGATAAAATAAAAGAAAGATAGAAAGAACAAGTTTCAAAACAGAACACAAAAGAAAAATAAGAGAACATTAATTACAGTATCTGTATAACGTTGGGCGCTTAATCCTTTCAGCGTCGTTTCATATTCAAATTCATGGATGCTTCTTCCATTCTGATATGAAATTGCGAAGAAGAAAAGTAATAGTAGGGAACCCACATGTCTGAGATTGAGAATTGTTCCCCAGAATCGATTAACGGATGCAAGAAGATGTCTTTGATGAAGAAGAAGAAAAGAAGGGAAAGCTCGGATTTTCCCGAATCGACGTCGTCGAGTTCATCACAAAAGGCTAAAGGTAAAGAGAAGGGGATAGTGTGCAAACGACGGAACCCTAGATTCATTGTTCGCCGCACTAGGGCTAATGTAGCCACTATTGGGCTTCCTCTTGGAATGTCATTCGCCGCTGTTATGGCTCAGGTAAACGGTGTCGTTAAAGCGTATTCCCTTTTATACCTTCCAATTTCACACTTTGGCTTCTTAATGCTGATTTTTAAATTGCCCTTCTCTCTGCTATTAAAAAAAAAATTAAAAAATCTTGCCTTTCATGATGTTTGAAAAATTAAAAATTGTTGCTTCAATGAAATCTTGTTCTATTTTCCTACATTACCGATCACCTATGTGATTCTGTCTTATACAAACTCTTATAATGTGCTTTATTTTATGAGAGATTATGCTAAAACTATCAACGCTAGTAAGTGTTTTAATTTTTACAATTAATATCTTTATCTTGTGCTTGTGATTTTTTTTTAAAAGTTTAGGTGTTGTATAAAAGGGGGCGAACCGGACTTCATGACTGAAAGGTCATGGTTCGAATCCAGCAAACAGCCTCTTTGCAATTATGCAAGGGTTTAACGGGGAGTGGTTTTTTTTTTTCTTCTTTTTTTTAGGTGTTGTATAGAAGAGATGCAGCAGCTGAGAGTATGTCTCCTACTCATCTTTCATCGGTAATTTTCTTCACTAATTCTAAAGCAAACTTTAATGAAATTTGTTATAATTGTGATATTTAGGAAAATTACAAAATATAATGTTTTAGTGGTATTGTCTTGCGACATGGGAATTATAGTGCTATCCTTATATGCCTCTTTGGCTCTTGCTGATAATTTGATTTGATTTTGATTTGAGTCTTGACCACTACACTGTTTGTGTTTGTACCTTGTAGATGTGCACGTCAGCTATCAAAGAATCTCTAGCCAATGTAAGCCCAACATCAATTGTATATTCATCCCTTGACTGCGATTTTACTACATATCTCTAGCAGTTCATGCCAACATTAAGCAAATTCCATTTTGCTAAAGTAATGTCTGCGTGCCACTTGTTTTGACTACTGCCTAACCGGCAACAGGTTTTTGGAGACAAGCTAGATGATCTTACAAGCAATTTTGAACAATCTTTTCATAGCACCTTGAGTACTCTTCAATTAATTTATGAATCGTCTTCGAGCAATGAAGGAAATAAGTTTGATAATATGAGGAGGGAAATTCCAAGTTCTCAATTGACTAGTGACAGAGGAGATTGCTCAAGTCATATTGTTACAGAGGATGGTCATTCGGGAGGACTAGCGCATGCTGAAATTCAAGATCAATCAATTAGATGGGAAGAGGTCAGGGATAACTTTCATATGGGTTCAGTTAATCGTGATCTTACTATGCATGGGCAATCAAACCAAATGGTTTGTTTTTCTCCAACGTCTTCTGGATCTGAAATTAATAATTCTATGATTTGTACTTTTGAGAAGTCCATTGTGGAGCAATGTCGTTCTAATGAGCTCAAGACAATTGAACTTGGCCTTACAATGAGAAAATTGAAAATGAAGGAGACAGAATTGGCTCTCAACTTTGATTTGAATAATCTAGAGAGGTCAAAGTTAGCCATGGGAGTATCAAAGGCATCTTTCAAAGCTGAAAAGTTCAAGACTCAGTTAGAAGATATGAGACACGGTGAACTGAATAGGAAGTGCATAGACTGTCTTATTGCCGGTCTGCTTATTATGTCATTCTCACTTTCATATGGTGCTTATGTTTATTCCTATGAACGGATTACTGAAGCTTCTGAATCATGTAAACCATCAACCCAGGTAAGTCTAATCCTTTATTTTTTTTAATTAGATGCTACTGCATTATGCTTTGGTTTAACAGTTATTGGAAAAGTTAGTCAGATTTTTTGTCTTGAGTTAGGGCTATAACTCTACCAGTTTGACAAAGTACTCTAATGACTTTACCTGCTGCCTTTTTTTTAATGTTCATTGCGGAGAGATACCAAGGTTTATGTAAATCAATTTGGATTTATGCCAGGAAGATATACCATGGAAGCCATTTTCTTAATGCGACAATTAATAGAAAGATATCGAGAAAAGGACTTACATATGGTGTTCATTGATCTTGAGAAAGCATATGATAGGGTTCTAAGGAAAGTTTTGTGGTGGGTTCTTGAGAATAAAAAAGTACCATCAAAGTATGTAGAGGCAATCAAGGATATGTATGATGAGGCTACTACATGTGTGAAAGCTTGTAACGGAACATCAAGTTATTTTCCTATCACGGTAGGTGTACACCAAGGTTCGGCTCTAAGTTCTTATCTCTTTGCCGTAGTTATGGATGAACTAACAAAAGATATTCAAGACGAAGTGCCATGGTGTATGCTTTTCGCAGATGATATTGTACTTATTGATGAGAGCAAAAACGGTGTTAATAGAAAACTTGAATTATGGAGAAGCACGTTGGAATCTAAAGGATTCAGGTTAAGTCGGAGCAAGACTGAGTATCTGAAGTGTGAGTTTTCTCCGATAAGAGATGTAGACCAAGATCCCGTCCATCTAAGTGGTCAAGAGGTACCCGAGAAAGATGCTTTTAGATATCTGGGATCCATTTTGCAAAAAGGTTGAGAGATTGATGAGGATGTAAATCATAGAATCAAAGCAGGGTGGATGAAATGGCGTAGTGCATCTAGGTTTTTGTGTGACCGCAAAATCCCCCTTAGGGGGCATTTGGTACAGGAGAAATTTATTTTATCTCGGAATCTTGATTTCTGGGAATATACTAGGAAAATAGGTTTTTCAGGAATATTACCAAAAGTTGTTTGGTTGGTCAAAATATTACTAGGAATATTGAGTTGAATTTATGAATACTATGTTTGGTTAAAAGTAAAATATTACCGGGAATGTCTATGGAATTTACAGAAATAACCTTCAGTTTATAATATTTTAAAAATAAAATATTATCATTAACTTTATCAACCCCTCACTGTCTCCGATTTGGAATATCATTTTTTTTGCTTCGTCATCCATATTCCCTCTGCACGGTCTCCATTCATTGTAGGCGGCCACATCTCCGAAGCGGTTGTTGTTACTCAGAACTCTCCCTGTCGGTCGGTCGATTAACACATATATGGATGAAATGTAAAGCAAACGTGAATATACTATCGTACTGGAAATCAAATTGGAGGTTCGATCTGGCACCATTAGTTGGTAAGCTGAGTGAACTTTTTGTAGATCTGGTCATCAGATTTGACAGTACCAGCCATAGCCCATGATGCAACAAGGGTATAAGAGTAACAAAAATTATGTAAAATTTATCCAACAAACCGGATTCCTGAAAAACCACATAATTTGTGGTATTTGTTCATGGGTTTTCGGTTACTAATTTGCACTATGGGCCGTTTCCTGGGAAATTGTCGAATCAAGGGAAATATTTTTTATTTCCTCTACCAAACATGGATTACTTACAATCCCTATTATGCTTTTCCAGGATTCTCACAAAAACACTCCTACCAAACAGGCCCTTAAGTTAAAAGGAAAATTCTATAGAACAACAGTAAGACTTGCAATGCTATATGGAGCTAAATGTTGGCCAGCACATAGGCAACATGAACATAAAATGGGAGTAGCAGAGATAAGGATGTTAAGGTGGATGTGTGGTTATACGAGAATGGATAGGATAAGAAATGAAGATATTCAACGAAAGGTAGGAGTACTACCGGTGGCTGAAAAGATAAGAGAATATAGATTGAGGTGCTTTGGGCACGTAATGAGAAGGCCCCTGGATGCTCCTATAAGAACAAAAGTCTGTTACCAAGAGCTCAACATAAAGAAAGGTAGAGATAGACCAAAACTTACTTGGGGGAAAGTAGTAAAACAAGACTTAATAGAGTGAGATATAGATTTTGGCGGACGGTGTGCCTTAGAACGGATTGGAGAAGAGCTATAAGCATGGTGAAGGGTTAGACCCGTTGTTATTCCTATGTTCCAGATGATCCCTTTTTAGTCCTTTTCCTCTTTATTTCCCCCTTTTCTTCTTTTCCCCTTCTTTTATAACTTTTATATTTAAATATATATATATATTATTACTATTTTATTTATTTATTTTTATTTTTATTTTTTATCTTTTTTCAACCTTTCGTTATCTTTTATTTGGGTTCATCTATCACCGACCCCAATTAATTTGGGATAAAGGAGTAGTTGATGTTGTTCATTGCGGAATCTTTTTCATGTGATATGGAGTAGCTAGTAATCATTGCCTTTAATAATTTTAGAGTCCGAGTACCTTTGTTCTAAAATTGCAGGGTGAAAAATAACTAATAGTAAGCGTGTTGTTGAAATTTTATTTAGAAAACTAGTCAGCTTTGTGTTTAAGATTTCCATATTTAGTTTCTGTTTAATAACATCTATAATAACCCTAATTATATAACTTTTAAATTAGAGAGTTATGATGAGGACCTTATGGTCATAAATAGAATGAGAATGAAATTCTAAGAATTTGGATACCCATATTGAGGGTATTCTGAACAGTTGAGTTTTGATCTGTTATTTTTGACTGCTGATGCAGTAACAGTCAGTAGCATGGTTGTTGAATCGCAATACGTATAATTTTTGTTAGTGATCTAATCTAATGATATAAACATAAAAATAATGAAATATATAATATGATATTGATAAAAAAATATATAAATAACAATATTGGGGTATTTAAAAAAAGTTTAATTTTTTCAATTTTGCCGGTTTTTTTTTTAAAAAATAAACAAAATCTTAATTAATTTTAAAATAGTTTCATGTGAAACGAACACTTGTAAAAAAAAAAAAAATAGCGAAGAAAGCGTAGTGGCAAAATCGAAAAATGGGCAATTTCATTTCACTTTTTTTACTTTCTTTTTTTTTAAAATTTCAGCTTGTTTCTGTTTTTTTGTACTGCTGTAGCAGCAGTCAGCCATAGACGACACTGTATTTCTTTTTTATGCTTTTGATAATTCCATTCTCCTTTCTCTCTCTAAAACTCAATTTCTCTCTCTTCTGCAACTGATTTTCCAGATCATAATTCTCCCGTTCTCCCGCAAACGGGAAAAAGATGAGAAAATGGAAATAAAGTGCCGGAGTTCACTTCGGAGCACCAATATATGCCTAACAAGTCATAATTAGACCAAAAATGTTAAAGTTAAGATGATTATGAAATGCCAAAAACGATTTGCTATTGCGATTCGTATCGATTTGACACTGTATCGTATCGTATCGCACGATACGTATCGCGTATCGTGCGATACTAACAACCATGGTCAGTAGAATAGCTTCAAGAGAGCAAATTATTGTTAGAGATCTAATCTAATGATATAAACATCATGAATGAGGTTATGAAGATTTATAGTGCAATTAAACAACTGTTAGTGGATCAATATGTGTCATAATTAGACCAAAAATCGATCGGTAAAGACTATAGTGCAATTAAACAACTGTTAGTGGATCTGTGATCTATTAATCAAATTTTTAAGTTATGAACATGATAATTAGAGAAAATTAATGTTAAGTACTTAAAGTTAGAGTTTTGGGAGTTTTCGGGTAAAAACTTGACGACGGATCAGTTAAAAATTACACCGGGTCTCACTAAAGGACGAATGCCACTTAAGTGACATGGAAACCCTAATTAGGGCACCTTCCCCTCCCATTTCAAATCTGAATCAGCCCCCTCTTCTCACTTCTCTCTCTAAAATTCAAACTTCAAATTTTGCTCTCACTTCTCTCTAAGATTTCATCTCCAAAACCTCACCAAATCACCAAACCTCCTTCATCAAAGTTGTTCCTCTCATCATCCTCTTCAAGAATATACCATTTTTATTGCTAGGAACCAAAATTTCGTGGTGACTCTCCTTCCATACAGCCATGGTGTTGACAAGTTCAAGCCTTAGAGATGATGTTTTGAGTTCTCTTTGAAGAACACTCCTTTGGTGCTTGTCTACTTGAGTTTTAGTGTAAGTATCTTGAATCTTTTTCTTGAAAAATCCCACCTTTGAGTTGTGTTCTTGAGTTCTAACTTTGAGTCTTTCTTAAAGGTGTGTTCTTTGTGAAAAAGATGCATCCTTGCTTGAGAAAAGTGGAAGCTTGAGGCCTTGGAGCTAACTTGAAGAAGTAAGCATGATTACTTGGAGAAATGTTAACAAAAATGCTTTCCCATCCACCTATATGATTCAGCCATCATGAGTTTTCTATGGGGTTGATGTTTTAATTTGATAAAAATGTGTTCTTGATGGTCTAAAGTGTGGATAATCATAGGTGGAACCATGGGAAAGGTTAAAAATGCAACCTTTAACCTTAAGAACACTAATTATGACTAAGGAATGGATTTGAACCCTAATAATACACTTAATCAAATCTGCCCTAAATAGTATGATTAGGGTTTTATGTTTAAAATTTAATTAGATGATGGATTAGTGGACTAATTAAGTGTAGGACTTAATTAACTAATGAAATGACTAAGAAATAGGCTTAAAAATACTAATATTAACACCTAAACAATTCAGCCATGTAGGCTTAAGATAGGGTCACTATGTTAAAATTAATATTAATATCTCATTAGGATATTAATTTAGTGGTTAAGTGAAGTGGACTTTGCATAATACACTAATTAAGGATTAAACTCTAAAATTGGACTAAAGTAGGGTTTAGTTACACTAATTAAGTAATTAGTAAAATTTAATTATCATGACATAATGAGACTAATGATATTTCATAATGGGACTTAATAATAGAAAAATCCAAGAATTAATGTGAATTAGGATTTATAATCAAAAGTAACTAAGGTTTGTTAAGTAAACACATTTAAGGCTAGGTAACTAGTTTTTAGGCAAAATTGGGGAGAGCATATCTCCCTCCACAGAGGTCATATAGGGTTGTGCCTTATATCAAATTGAAGATTGAGATGTTATCTATGTGGTGTCAAAATTTGGTATCAATTGAAGATGTATTTCATTCTGTATGTTCGTTTGAGTGAGGACTGCACAGGGAGGCCATGTACAGGGGCGCTGGACATGGCTGCATCTTCTACGAATTGTTTCTTCCTCTGTGCTTACTCAAATTAGGCTCATAATATGTCTAATTAAAGATAAAAGTGTCTAGTTGTCTACATAAAAATTTGAGAGCAATTGGTTTAGTAGATTTTCCAGAATCGCAGAAATGGTAAAGGATGTTTAGGGCCCTGTTCGGAGTTGGCAAACAGCTTTGCTTGTCCAACTTCAAATGGTGATAACCGGAGCTAGGAAACTTCAAATGAGGCATGTGATACCTTTTTGGAAAGGTAATTGAGTCTAGATTAACATACTAAAAGAGGAGAATTTTATAACAAATGAGTTTCTCTCAGTAACTAGAAAACAAAAGCATGTACAGTTTTGGGAAAACCGTAAAAGTGATATTTAAGCTAAGTGGGCTTAGAAGAACCCTTAGTAACTTATAATAATCATAAATATGGCTTGGATGAGTTGAAAATAATCTAAGTGAGCCTTTCATGTGATTCTAAGCTATGTAAGTAATTGAAGATTAAAGTGGCTTGTAATAATGCACTAAAATATGTATTAAGTAATAATTGGTCTAGACTTGTAATGGGCATAATATTGGCATATGAGTATGAAAAGTGGAATCATTAAATGATTAAGTCGTTGATATGACTTGATTAATTATTATTAATTAATTATGTGAATGGTTCCTACTCTAGGTGTGCCTAGAGAACCGTGCACTTGAGGATTTTGTTGGAGCATACGTATTATATTGGAGTGTGGGCTTGTGCTAAGCTCCATAAGGTAAGCTCCTAGTTCTAGTTGACTCCTCTCTCTTGTGGCCCCACCATGATGGTGGGCATTATGGTTGTATTGGATGAGAGTATATGGTATGATGTATATGTGCATTCATTCACATTCATATAGATGTTATATGATCTTGATGTTATGATAATGCACTGATGATATATGTTACGAGGATCCTGGCCAGTGATCATGGTATGTAGGCTGCTTATGACTTGACTCTGGGAGCTATTTCATACTGAGGTTGTGTTGACTGTCTATGGCTTGACCCTGGAAGTCACACATGTGTATCTGTCTATGGCTTTGACCCTGGGGTTACACAAGGATGATATGATGATGCTATGTTTATGATGTATGCTTGTATTATATGCTTTATATCTGACTTGTCATGCAGGAAGTGGGCTCAGGGGTTAGAGGATCCTCTATGAACCTTGAGCTTACTGAGATGTTGTTATCTCACCCCGTTTGGGGATATCATTTCAGGTACCCAGAGTAGTGGTGATGCTTCTAGGGGAAAGGCCCCCGCATTGGAGTAGTTGATGATGCAGCTGATGATTTTATATTATGTTTAGATTTGATGTTGGCATGTAGACTTGTTGACATGCTTAATTATTTTATGGAGATTATTGTATGCATTTATTTAGGCTCATGATAGTATTCTTAGAGCCATGGATTATTTACTGATGCTTTTATACTTTGAATTAATATAGACTTGATGCATGTATTCAATTAATTTGGGCACGGAGCCTTATTAATTGTGTTGACCCATTGAGGGGATTGCAGTCCGTGTGGACTTGCAAGCTATCTGTTTAAATTATTATATCAATTAGGTTATCTGTATGTGTGGGATCATGTTCCCAGTTATCTGAAATATAGTTGTTATGCTGTCCGTGAGACTCTGTCAAGAATGACACTTGGATGTTATATCTTGATGGTCAATGGCAACTAATACTGGCTTATGGAATTAATTAGTAGATGTATGTTTAGATTTACACTTTCGCAATATCTCACGTGAACGTTTCTAGAAATGTTTTTATAAAAGGTTTTGGAAAAAGTTTACTCGTATTTTTATAAGATGCTTTATTCATTTTCAATAAAGTCTTCCGCTGTGAATGTTAAATATCATGTATGTTAACAACCGGAGTATTACGGGGTGTTACAACATCTGTGTCATGACCAAAGATTCAATTAATCATTTTCCCTTTCTTTGAGTGTAATTTAAGAATTAAGATGCTAATTATGCAAAATAGAATGTGATTATGACAGTATTTTCAGCTGCATATTATTCCAGCATTGCCTTTGCTCAATTAGGAGATATTAATGGCGCTTTTCTCTATTTTAGGAATCTTCCTCCTGGTGGACTCCTAAATCAGTGGTCACATTCAATTCAATGCTTCATGTTTTGTGGTGCCAAGTTCAAGTTGTGAGCCGAATGGCGTTTGGTGTCCTTATAATTCTTGGAGTTGCATATTTGCTCATTTGGCGTTCAGCAACATCATCATCACAGACTATGCCGCTTACTTTCATCCTTTTGATGTTAGGGATTGGTTGTGGCTGTTCTGGCAAACTCTGTGTAGACACACTGGGAGGGAGTGGTTATCTGTGGCTCTTATATTGGGAGATTCTTTGCTTGCTTCATTTCTTATCTGTTGGCTGCACATCTGCTTTGTACCCGATCCTTCATGGAACAGTTATCACAACACCACAAAGAAAGAAGGAAAATGTAATATTCCGGTATTGGATTCGCCGATCTTTGTACTATGCTATTATGCTTGGGTTTCTGCCATTGTCTTGTGGTCTCTTGCCTTTTGCTAGCCTAGGTCAATGGAAAGACCATTTTATGTTGAAGGTGTCAGGTTTCAATGAATCCGAATGGTAATAAAACCAGAGTTTGGTCATGGAAAACCTTTTATGCATACCCCTCCCCTTGCCTTACTATGAGCTGCTTTGCTTGTGGTAAGCAAACTAGCCAAGCACCAGCTTTTGTATTTGCCCACATGTAGTCTTATTTAGTTCAGGTTTTGCTCATAATTTTCTCCTATGATGTAATATTTCAAGTTATGCAACGAGTATTGTATTATACGCACCGTCTTGCTTTACATTTGATGCTGGATCCTTATTTTATAATTTAAAGATGGGAAGATATACTCTTATGTTGTAGGAGAATGTTTTTCTCTTCTATACATACATCGATTTTCGTGTTATTTTTTTTTATCCTTTTTATCTTTTTCTATAAGTGGTGGGCTCCACATATGATTATCTCTATGACATGAGAGAGTTCTCTTCTATTACATGAGACTAATAAAACCCTTTTAAAGATCTGGTGATGAATGTAACAAAGTTGAATAAGTTTCCTACTTACTGTCATGTGAAAAAAGAAAAAGGACCCTGAATAATTCGTTGTTTTCACTTGCATTATGGGAAAAATGTTTATCTTTTTAAATGACATATTTTATGTCATTTCACTCACAAAAAGGTAGAATTTATATTATTATATTTTTTTGTTCACTCTCTCTCATTCTTTCTATATTTTTCTCTCATTTAAAATGACATAATTTTACATCCTTTAAAATGATACACATTTTTTCCTTCATTTAAACCATCAAACCAATCATAAAGCTTTTTTTTAGATATTTCAATTAATTCATTATTTCGCTATTAATTTGATTGAGAGTGAGTCTCAGAATTAAGACTTTAAATCTCTCTAAAAAATGATAGTTTGACTTTTACCTATAGTCAATTAAACTACCCTTATTTGTTCTATCAATCATAAAGCTAACGACCCACACTTATGCATAGGCTTTTTAACCTTGGTAATGTCATTTTTATAAAGTTTTACCGGAATAATTTCTTGATCAAACATATTACTTATATAATGCGTAACAACGCGGTACTGTGACAATCACTTTAGGACGTGACACTTTAGCAACCACGTTCTTTGTATTTTTTCCTGACAACTGGAACGTGATACCCTAACAATCACGTCCTATTCCCAAGATGCGATACCCTCTCAGCCGCGTGTCAGTGCGTCCAGTGCGTCCCACTCTTGCGTCTTGGGAATAGGACGTGATTGCTAGGATATCACGTTCCAGTTGTCAGGAAAAAATGCAAATGACGAGGTTGCTAAAGTATCACGTCCTAAAGTGATTGTCACAGTACCACGTCGTTACGCATTATATAGGTAATATGTTTGATCAAGAAATTATTCCAATAAAACTTTATAAAATGAGACTACTAAGGTCAAAAAGCCGAAATGCATATTCACTTACCTCGCTGATACAGACTGAACTTTCTCACCTAATAATGCAAGTACTAGCCACGTTCTATCGGATTCTTTATGTTATGTTTGAGACCCGATCCATTTGAATGATATCTAGTATCTACCTATGCTTATTGTGAACAAATTGTACGAGTTAAACCTTACGTGGTAGCCTCTAGATTAGGAAAATATTTATTATGCTTCAGGACCATCCAATGATTTGGTGCTCCCTCTCACAACACTAATTTTTTCTTTCATTTTTTACCCCTGTTACTTTTTCTTCTTTTCTAATTTTACCCTCTCATTTACACTAAGGGACCACCTAAAGAATGGTGGTCCCAGTTCACCATAAATTCTCTCCTAGATTAGGCGTGAAAAGTGGCAGCTCTGGATTAGACGAGACAAGTTTTTTTTTTTTTTTTTTTGGAGCACAGAGCAATGAAATTGATCTCTGAGGAACACGGGTACATTATTTATTAAGTATTAAAAAAATAATTTATTTATATTGCCTTCATTTTCATGATCTATTCTATTTATATGACAATTAGATTTTCCTTTTATGGGTGTTATTTTTGTCATATTGCCGGGTAAAAATTGAGTTTCCTACACATTCATAGACAATTGTTCATCTCTTTTTGCACAAAAATTTGTATTAGCATGAAGCTCTTTTCTGTGACATGACAATTAGATTTCCCTTTTAATTAAAAGGAGTAGTACATGTGTGGCATTAAAAAATTAAACTCCTATCATAAATAATATTTAAAGTACTATAAGAGTCCCAAGCATTAGGTACACACATATACCAAATATAATAAAACGTAATTTATTTACATTACCCATATTTTAATGATTTCCACTTATCCCATTTTGTCGAATTTTGGTAAAGGAGAAGGTAAATAAACGTAATTTATTTTGTCGAATTTACATTACCCATATTTACATTACCACTTTTCCAAATATAAATAAACGTAATTTATTTTGTCGAATTTACATTACCCATATTTTTATCTTAGAAAATATTGACATTGCTATATAAGGATATTCATCAACTGATCCAAACTGATTTAAACTGTGATGACCGGACCGAAAAACTGATAACTGAAAATTGAAAAATAGAAAATTAAAAAAAAAAAACTGCATATTTGGTTGGGGAAACAAATCCAATCCAAACTGATCCAATATATTATGTATTTATTATTTTTGAAAGATGATGACTTAGAATCTTGTTATTTTGTAAATTTGAAATCTTGGATGTTATAGATAGCAAACTATCTTGTTTTAGTTTTTATTGTCTAGTAATCTATTTCAACTCTTCGAGAGTTTTAAGACTTGTTTTAGTTTGAAGATTTGGATTTTTTGTATGGTTTGTAACTTTGAATGACTGTATTTTGATATAGCTAGTGATTTGTATGGATGAAATTTTAACTTATTCGAAAAATCGAAAACCAATCCAATCCAAACCGAATAAAAATGGATTGGATTGGATCAAATATATATATAAAAAAAAAACTAAACTGAACGGATGAGTAAATGATTAAACCGAAGAAATTGGATCAGATAATTTTTGCTTCGAAATCGATCAAATCTAGATTGCGAACACCCTTACTGGTACAACATTAGGTATATCATTTACTATGACAAAATGTAATCTATTATTTACGGTACCTCCACCTTTATGGTTAGTTCCATTCATATCCCTTTTTTCTGTTCGAGATAAGCAAGTAAATACTCTCATAGCATTGAAAATGTGCTTTATCTTAGAAAATAATTGCGGTGCTATGGGAGTACCGAGCATTGAGTAGATCATTTACCAAAAATGGAAGAAGTAACTTATTGACACTATCCCTCCTTTATGATTATTTTCACTCGTATCCCATTTTTTTCTATTTTTGAAAATGGAGTAGGTACTCCATTAATACTGAAAATATACTCATATCCTAAAAAATTTATTTACATTACTATAGGAGTACAAAGCACTACGTGCATCATTTATCAAATATAAAAAAAATAATTTATTACACTATCTCTACCTTTATGGTTATTTCCACGCATATTCCATTTTTTCTATTTTAGTAAACGATTAGGTACTCCCATAGCACTAAAAATGCTCATATCTTTAAAAATATATGCAATATTAACCGAGCACTAGGTATATCGTATAACAAGTATAGCAAAAAGTAACTTATTTAAATTACCCCCCACCTTTATGTTTTTTTTCAGTCATATGGCAAGATTTTCTCTTTTTTTGGTAACGAAAAGGTATTACCACAACAATGAAAATGTATTTTTTTCTTAAAAAATATTGAGTAAATACCATTTTTCGTCCCTGACAATTTTCACGAGGCACAATTTAGTCCCTAGGAAAAAAAAGTAATAGATTGGTCCACGAAATAACAAAAAAGAGCCACGTTGATCCTTCTGTTAACTCCCCCCAAACGGCCCAACTAACGGTGCCCATTTGGCACGTTAGTTTGCTGACGCGGCTTGGATGTGGTACACCGTGGAAGAAGAGACGACGCCGTTTTGTGAATGGAATGCCTCTAAACAGAAAAATCCCCCACACTGAGCCCTAATCCCAAAAATCACCCAAATTGCTGAAATCAACCCTAAAAACGAAAATCCCCCAATTTGCGCAAATGAACCGTAAACAGAAAAATCACTCAACCTATAATTCCGGACGTTGATGTCTGAAAATTGACGACGGTAGAAGACCTGTACCGGACTTGCTGGGGCATAGGAGAAGACGAGTCTTTCTTCTGGCAAGGTGGGATCAAGTGGGAGTGCTTCAATAGGGGGAAGGAAACTGACAAGGACTACCGGTCGTAGGTGCAAATGTGGTAGACAAAGTATTGTGTATACCTCCAAAACTGAGAGAAACCCAAACAGGGCTTTCCTTGGTGATATGCGATCAGCATATAAGGAATTCTAAGATAAAAAGAGGAAGAATGTTACTTAATCTGATGCAAGAAAAGGGCAAAATCAATGTTAATTTGTCAAATATCTTAATCTGAGGTTATGTACTGATTTTATGTTGATTTCATAGGAGAAATGCACAAATTGGAGCTGAAAAGGACAAAGTGAAACTAAAGGCTCACGCTCACAGCGCGGGAATGGCGCTCAGAGCGTGGGAAGAAGAAAATTGGCAGAAGGTCCCGCGCTGAGAGCGCGGGAGTGGCGCTGTCAGCGTGGGAGGCGCGAAAGGATGGAAATTCAAATTTCACATTTTAGGTCAAAGTCTCTTATAAAAAGAGACTCAACCTTTGAAGGAAAGGACATCTGAGAACACACATCACAAGACCTAGAGGAGGCGTTCTTCGTGTTCATCACTCTGTTCTTGTACTCTTCTTTATTTTCTTTTTCCAGTTTATGTTGAAATCAGATCAGCGATCATGATGTTGATTGGCTAGATCTATTTCTGTAGTCAGGGGCATGATCCCTTTGTAAACAATTGCTACAAGGATTGAATCATTCTATGTATTGAATTAATATATTTCATCTTTTATCTTGAGCGTATTGATATTATTTCTATTAGATCTGATCAACCTAATAGGAAATGATATTCTGGGGATCAGGATTCACAATAGGGATGTTGGAATATTGATCCTGAAAGGAGATAAAGATGACTCTCCATGCATGTTCTAGGGATAGACTTGTATGGATTGCAGTCGTGGGATTTATCTACATAATGCTTATTTTCAGGCGGAATTACTAAGGGATTAGGGTTCCAATTGAAGTAAAGGGTTAGATCGCCAAGGGATTGGGATCTAACTAATTATTTCTAAGAGATGATAATTTGTCTGAGTTGTTAATTTCAATAGGTTTATGAATCAATCCGAAGTAAAATTGGGAACAATTGGTGAATGTACCCTGGCTACAGTCTTTTTCATCACTTTTTCTACAAAAATATTTCTTCATCTATTTTAAGTCTTTTCCAGAAAAATACAAAACAATTCTTCTACTTTTATTGTCATTTAATTTAATTTACAATTCTTTGTCAACAATTAATCGATCTGTCTAAATTAAGAGGACTGGTTATAGTAGTACTTGTTCATCAATCCCTGTGGAGACGATACTTTCTTATCACTTTATTACTTGGAACGATCGGTGCACTTGCCGAGATCGCAACAAGTTTTTGGCGCCGTTGCCGGGGATTGTGTTTACAATATTACAAATAACCTTAGATTCTTGAGATTAGATTTTTATTTCATTATTCTTTTATCTTGATTGTGTTGTGCAGGTGTTACTAACAATTTTCTCTGATTTTTATGCGAGGTAGACTTCCACCTAAAGACTTTGTAATAGATTCTGAAATTACAAAGACAGAAAAGCAACTAAGGAAGGCTGCTAGACAGATCATTTGGGAAGATTTGAAGCACACATCTTTACAACCAATTCAAGAAATGGCCGAAAATAACAATGTTGGTCATGGGCGAGGAGGAAATGCCAACAATCAACCTCCAAGACTGTTGAATACAATTTTGACTCCAGTATTCAACAGGGCCAATTCAAGCATAGTCAGGCCAAATGTGGAGGCTAATAATTTTGAACTCAAGCCATCATTAATTTCTTTGGTGGAAAGGGTTCAATTTTCTGGAGCTGATGATGAAGATCCACATGAGTTTATAGACCGATTCTTGATGGTCTGTGATACCACCAAACACAATGGGGTATCTACAGATGCTATCAGGCTTCGGTTGTTCCCTTTTGCTGTTAAGGGAAAAGCATTGAGGTGGATCGAAAGACAACCAGCAAACAGCATTCTGACATGGGAAGATCTATCCAGTAAATTCTTTGATCATTTCTTTTCCATGGAGAAATATAATCAGCTGGTGAATGAAATAACAAACTTTCGCCAGTTGGAAGGAGAATCACTATGTGCAACTTGGAACAGATTCCAAGAATTAAACAGGAAATGTGCACATTATGAAGGAGATGATGATAGAAAAGTGGTGATATTTTTCAATGGAATCACCCCCGAAACAAGGATGATAATAAATAGTGCCGCTGGAGGTTCTATTCGGGAAAGCACATCTGAGCAGGCTATTGAGTTGATCAAAAAGCTTGCAAGAAATGAAAATGAAAGTGTGCTAGTTCCCACACAAAGAGCAGTAATAAAACCAGCAGATAGTGATGTAATATCATTATCTAAAAAGTTTGACAGCTTAAGTGAAAAATTTGACAAGTTTCTAGTGTCAAAGGTTCAAACAACTCCACTGATTTGTGACCAATGCCAAGAAAGTCATGAATCCAGTGAGTGTCCAAATCCATCATCCGAAGATTCACTTCAACAATTACAGGTGAATGGGATCTGGTATGATCAGCGTCCTCAACAACAAAATTTCCAGCGAAATCAAAATTTCCCTGGTAGTAACAACAATTTTCAACGGAGGACTCAAGGATCAGGTATGGATTTTAAAGCTAACAATAATTATGCTCAATCTTCACAGAATCAACAAAGTGAGCCTGCTGAGTGGGAAAAAGCTTTTGCTCAGATGGCTAAGGCTTCTAATGAGATGGCTCAACACACTAATGCTTTTATGGAGGAGACTCGAGCCAACAACAAGAACACAAATGCTTCTATTAGGAACCTGGAGAATCAGATAGGCCAGCTGGCAAAGCAATTTTCAGAAAGAATTCCAGGTAAATTTCCAAGTAATACAATTATCAATCCAAAAGAGGATTGCATGTATATTACAACTAGAAGCGGGAAAGTAGTGGCAACCCCAGAAAAGCCGAACACAAAGATGGAAGCTAAGAAGAAGCTTAAGGAGGTTAAGGAGCCAGAAAATGAAATTGAAAAACCTGTGGAAGAAGAAAAGCCAGTTGAGAAGAAGAAGTTTGAGCTGAGCCATGAATATGTGATGTCTCAAGCACCTTATCCAGCAAGGTTCAAGAAAGAGGCTTATAACAAGCATTATGACAGGTTTTTAGACATCTTCAAGAAGCTACACATAAACATACCTTTTGCTGAAGCTTTGTCTAGCATGCCAAATTATGCAAAGTTTATGAAGGACTTGTTGTCAAAGAAGCACAAACTGCAGGAATGCCAAACGGTGACACTCACTGAGGAGTGTAGTGCTATTATTACCAAGAAGGTCCCGCCTAAGCGTAATGATCCAGGGAGCTTCAATATCCCTATTGAAATTGGGAACACAAAAATCAGTCGGGCATTGTGTGATCTTGGGGCTAGCATTAATCTGATGCCCCTTTCTGTTTGCAATTCCTTGGGGATTACCGAGTTGAAGCCTACTCAAGCATCTTTACAACTTGCTGATAAGTCCTCAAGGAAGCCGAGTGGAATAATAGAAGATGTTCTTGTGAAGGTGGACAAGTTCATTTTTCCTGCGGATTTTGTGGTGTTGGATATGGAAGGAGGAGTTGCAATGCCTCCTTTGTTGGGTAGACCTTTCCTAGCTACATCCCGTGCATTGATTGATGTTGAAAACGGAAAGCTTGAGCTAAGGATGAATGATGAGACCGTTACCATCAATGTCTTTAATTCTTTAAAACAGTCTTCTCACAAAGATGATTGTTTTAAAGTTTCAAAGGAAAAACAAAATGTGGCGGTTAAGGTTCCTAAAAAAACAAATGATTCCAAGAAAGATGGTGTCATGAAGGTGGAATCGAAGGAGTCTCCTAAAACTCTAAAAGAAATCTTCTTTTGTAACAAGGTAGTGACTGAATTATTAAAGGAACAGGAGACTGATTCAAAAGATAAAGATCCATCTTCCCATACCAACAAAATTCTTAATGAGAAGGATGACAAACATGAGAAGAAACCCCAAGGGAGGAGTCATCCTACAATGAAGAAGGTACTGAGAAAAGAGGTGATCAAACTCTTTGATAAGAGTTGGAAGAGACACCGGAAGCTAAAGTTTGACAAGAGACATAGAGATTCTATCTCTAAGAAGAATCAGGGCTTCAAAGAGTTTCTAACATGGCTCCATGGTTTGGGCCAAATCTGGGAATGGTGGCTCCAAACACCAAGGCAGCCAAAACCACCAGATCCTCCATTTGCTGAGTCATCCCACGCTGCTGAGTGGAATGACATGGAGGGTTTGACTTTTTCTCCTTGCTGACGGAGATTTTGTACATTAGTTTATTTTTCTGTTTTGTATTTTAGTTAGTATATTTTTCTCTGATGTTTTAATGTGCGCATTATAGTCTCTTCTATATGTCACTGCTTGTTCCATTGTGCAGGTTTTCCTTCTTGTGGTTTAATTATTGCTGAGGACAGCAATGCTCTAAATCTGGGAATGGTGGGCTTGCGCCTTAGAACTGCAATTCTTCTATCAGGGGAGATATCCTAACTCTTTTCATTTTCTTAGTTATTTATTTTTATTTTTTTTTTATTTTTTTTGTTTTTAAAAAAAAAAAAAAAAAAAAAAATGGTGTGTTTTGAACAAATCCCAGGTTTAAATGTGCTCATCTTGTTAATGTACATGATTAAATTCTTGGACTATATTGTATGACTTTCTGACATAACATTGCATAGGCATAATTAGATTGCATGATTGCTCGTTTGTCTGAATTAATATTGTGAAATTCTGATAATGTCTGAGGTCAATTTTCTTGAGTCTGCATTGATACCATAGCTGTGAGGTTTTGAGCCTAAACACTGAAATTTTTGTTGAGAGGTCTCACTGTTGTAATACTCTAGAACTTGATTTGTTTCTCTATTATGCATGCATTGATTGATATGATAAAGGCATTTTGTTCTTAATTGCTATTGGCCAAAATAACTCACCTGTATGAAATTTTCCCTTGCTAGCCCCTTTGAGCTTGAACTTATTTGTTGATAAATGACCTATGGCCTAATTGATGGCTTAGCCTATATCCATGTGACTTACCTTGATTGAGATTGAATCACTAAATGTGTTGAAAATAAAATAAAGAAATTGAGGTAAGCTCCACAAAGGTCAAATGATTAAGGGATATTCATCTATGCCCTTATAAAAAAAAAAAAAAAAAAAAAAGCAAGAAAAAGGAAAAGAGTAAAAGGTGGCTGGAAGGAATTAATTCCTGAAATTCTGTGGGAATGCTAGTGGAGCAAAAATCATTGAATTGAATGTGTTAAAGTGAAATAATATCATTTTTTCAATCTCATTGTTGTTTGAGCTACTATCCATATATTCCTACCCTGTTACCCCGGCCAAGTTACAACCTGTGAAGTCCTTTTGATCAATTAATGCATGTGTGTGATTCTTCATTTTTTAAGAATTTTTGAGAATATGATCAAGCCTATGGTAGTGTTATAGCTTTGAGTGATTGAGTGCTCATTATACCCTTAAACACTGAGTGTTGAGTGAATATTATTTATCTGTGTGAGGGATAACCAATGTAGACTTGTATCTCTAAGAAGCTGATGACATTATTGGGAGTTTATGATGTTGAGTCAGGCATGCATGGAATATTGTGTCTGAGAGTGTCTCTGAAATGTTATGTTGGATTAATTGATTATTTCATAGATTGAGTCTTGTACATTGCTGGGGACAACAACGTTTAAATCTGGGAATTATTTGATATGCGATCAGCATATAAGGAATTCTAAGATAAAAAGAGGAAGAATGTTACTTAATCTGATGCAAGAAAAGGGCAAAATCAATGTTAATTTGTCAAATATCTTAATCTGAGGTTATGTACTGATTTTATGTTGATTTCATAGGAGAAATGCACAAATTGGAGCTGAAAAGGACAAAGTGAAACTAAAGGCTCACGCTCACAGCGCGGGAATGGCGCTCAGAGCGTGGGAAGAAGAAAATTGGCAGAAGGTCCCGCGCTGAGAGCGCGGGAGTGGCGCTGTCAGCGTGGGAGGCGCGAAAGGATGGAAATTCAAATTTCACATTTTAGGTCAAAGTCTCTTATAAAAAGAGACTCAACCTTTGAAGGAAAGGACATCTGAGAACACACATCACAAGACCTAGAGGAGGCGTTCTTCGTGTTCATCACTCTGTTCTTGTACTCTTCTTTATTTTCTTTTTCCAGTTTATGTTGAAATCAGATCAGCGATCATGATGTTGATTGGCTAGATCTATTTCTGTAGTCAGGGGCATGATCCCTTTGTAAACAATTGCTACAAGGATTGAATCATTCTATGTATTGAATTAATATATTTCATCTTTTATCTTGAGCGTATTGATATTATTTCTATTAGATCTGATCAACCTAATAGGAAATGATATTCTGGGGATCAGGATTCACAATAGGGATGTTGGAATACTGATCCTGAAAGGAGATAAAGATGACTCTCCATGCATGTTCTAGGGATAGACTTGTATGGATTGCAGTCGTGGGATTTATCTACATAATGCTTATTTTCAGGCGGAATTACTAAGGGATTAGGGTTCCAATTGAAGTAAAGGGTTAGATCGCCAAGGGATTGGGATCTAACTAATTATTTCTAAGAGATGATAATTTGTCTGAGTTGTTAATTTCAATAGGTTTATGAATCAATCCGAAGTAAAATTGGGAACAATTGGTGAATGTACCCTGGCTACAGTCTTTTTCATCACTTTTTCTACAAAAATATTTCTTCATCTATTTTAAGTCTTTTCCAGAAAAATACAAAACAATTCTTCTACTTTTATTGTCATTTAATTTAATTTACAATTCTTTGTCAACAATTAATCGATCTGTCTAAATTAAGAGGACTGGTTATAGTAGTACTTGTTCATCAATCCCTGTGGAGACGATACTTTCTTATCACTTTATTACTTGGAACGATCGGTGCACTTGCCGAGATCGCAACACTTGGGTGCCCTAATTTCAAGGTATACATGTGTTATTTGCCCCTCTATTAAGCTGAAATACTTGATAATCGTGGTTTGTTATTTTGCAAGAGAAGAAGTCGTTTTGTGATTTTTTTTAGATGGATAGATGACGTTTGTAATGAAGGGATGGAGCTAGAAGATGCAAGAATTCACACTATGGAGTTGGATGTTGCTGAAATTAATTTCAAGTTGAAGTATGTGGACAAGATGATGAGAGAGCAAGATGTGAAGATTAGTGAGCAAGAAATGAAGGTTCATGAGCAGGAAAGAAAGCTGAATTATGTATACCTGAAGATGGTGTAGGAGTTAGATAGGATGGACAAACAAATTAGGAATGTTGGTAGGGTTGCCAGGGTCTTAGGTGCTACTTGTGTAGGTCTGATCATCATGTGTATGTTTGTTGTTAGTGTTGTAACAGTCAAAACAAGTGACCCCAATTTAATTTTCCTTCCCGGAAGTGTAATGTGTACTCACTACTCAGTAATGTTGTAATCCAAATTAATGAAGAAGGATGTATTATATGGCCTATTCTCTGTTGGTTGGAATCTGTCTGCATCATACAATTGTGGATTAATAACAAAGAAGCTTTCAATGTATTCCTTTATATCTGATAGCATCATATAAATGTTCATCCAATGACAACATAGCACCTATTTTTGTTGTAGTATGGTATGCTACATAATTGGGCATGGAATGAATGTGCCAGTTTGCTGCATTGTATTACAAACCACAATGTGATGAGGTATTCTTTCCTACATGCAGAAAGTTGCATTAACAAAAAAACCAAAAGAAACAAATGGGTCCATCACAAATAATATCGGGGCCCTAATTGGTCCCTGACAATTAATATCGAGGCCCTTATTGGTCCCTAGCACTTTGAAAAATGGGCATGAGCTGTTTTGTGCTAAAAATGCATTGGCAGTAACATAGAATATTGCTGCAATGGAATGTACATATTGCAGCAAAATCCAGCCAATACCAACACAGACATATTGCAGGAAAAAAAACAAGTTACCAAGGCCAGTATATGTAGTCCCACGAAATAACAAGACCGGTATTTAAAACCATCTTTCATAACTTGAAAGGATATCATTAAGCAATAATGTTGCATAATTATAGACCTGCATATACAAAAAACCATTTGTCAACTGTTTTTCCACAACTATTTTTTTATTCACAATAAACCCATATCGAGACATATTGGGAATAAAAAAAAACATGTACTGCACCAAAAGGTCTTAAATACCAAACAGGTACTACATCCCTTGGCTTGCGTAGTGCCTTCGTCACTTTCTTAAGATGCACATAGACCTTGTACTCTTCCTTTAAATGCTCATAAGCTTCGGCCCTTGTCATGTTGGGCTATGTGACCAGCCTTTTCTCCAGCTTTGCAGCAACCCAATCCCTACTGGCCCTTTTATTTTTGAAAATTTTGCAGCAGGAATGGTTATCATTGAACGTCTTGACTTGGAAACTATTGAATTTGTTAGACCAGGCACAATATATCATCCACTCACAGTCTTCATTTGAGCATTTGGCCCTTGCTCTTAACTTGTCATTCTTAACCCATTTAAATTGCCTACCAAGACTTATATTATAGTCTTTGTCTCTTTGACACCATTTTTAAAGTGCTCCAAACTAGCAAACTTCATTCCAAGCTCAAGCTGTACATGACCAAAGGTATTCTCCTCATTAAACTTCGGAAACACTTCCCTCTCGACTTCCTCATCCTCTTCCCCACTTGAAGGAGGAGTCTTCAATTCTTCAGAATTGTAACCATAGCCCTGATCTTCAAAGGACATATTTTTCTCATCCTCTGAATCCTTTTCTTCCCTGTCACTCTTGTTAACTGTCTTTTTTTCCTTCTTTCCTTTCACCTTTTTTTTCAATACAATTATTGGCTCATCCTCTTCATCTGGTTCATCCTCTGTTTCGTCTTTAACACCCGCTGGCGGAGGCTTATAAGGCTCATCTTCTACACTGTCATATGAATCACTTGACAGTCCATTGCCCCCCTCTTCATATTCATCAGCAGAAGTCATATGGAAGTCAAACGAACTGTCAACTGAATCACCTAAGACACCATCCTCATCAGCACTTTGAGGAGGAGACCCTTCTGCAAGACCAGCCAAAATGTCAGGAAGTGCAATGCAATCTTCAAAATATTTAGATATGTTGTTCCCATTACTTAAGGCAGCCTTCACCATTTCCAAAACATCTGAATCTTTTTCAAGAAGACATAACCCAACCTCTAAATCACTCTCAGTAGGCTTGAGCCACCACATCTGTTTACATTTTTCATATCCAAACCCCTTGAACAGAGTATCAAGGTCACGCAGGTTGACATAGTCTGCATCCATTTAGGTAAATCATCCACTCTCCCATTTACATAAGTCAGCTTTCCTTTGTCATTCCTAACCAACACACCCCCATGATGATATCTTATGACTATATATTCATCCATCTGCATAGAAAACATATCATAATCAATTTTTACACTACCTTAATATTATTTTACAGTATCATACAACCAATCAATTATTATCAATATTGCTATAATACTGTAAAAGTCACGGATATTTTAAATGGATGCATTGCTACAAAATTGGGTCCACTAATCACTACACATAGCAACTTAAAATAACAATAGGGGGACCACATGCAACAAGTTCCAAAAGTAAAATACCAAAAGGGGACCAGATAAAAAAAAACCTAACCATCTCTTGCCCTAAACCGCACATGGGAGACCACATTAAACAAAAACACAATGACCGAAAAGGATAGAGGGACCACAAATAATAAAGAAAGGGTTTCTCTCACGTACCTTGCAGGAATGTCACCACACTTACAACGTTTTAAGGTTCTTTAACACAAACCACGTACACGGTCAAGTTCCAAATGCTTGCAACTGCACAAGACACGTACACCAACAAACCACCGTAGCTCACCAACCTTCACCGAAAATGAAGCTCGCGAGCAGAGGAAATGGCGGGTATGGACAAGTTACTTGTTGTCTGACTGTGTTAACTGAGTCAACAACAAGGTTGAAGAAGTCTCTCTTCATCAAACGACGTCGTCCCCTTCTCCTAAACTTGATACAGCCTTCCAATATAAGACGACGTCGTTCCTTTCTCCTCCACGTGGCTGTCACGTTAATAACTCAGCTAACTAACAGTCCAGTTGGCTTCCGTCAAGTGGGCCGTCACATTCCAACTAACAGAAGGACAAACTTGTCCCTTTTTTCATAAAATAGGGACTGAAATATGACTTTTTTTCCTAAGGACTAAATTGTGCCTCGTGTATATTTTAAGGGACAAAAAAGGGTATTTACTCAAAAATATTTAAAGTGCTCCGAGAGTATCAAACACTCGGTACATCACTTACTAAATATGGCAAAAGTAACATATTTACACTACTCTCTCTTTTATGATTATTTTCACTTGTATCCTAATTTTTTCTATTTTTGGTAATGGATTATGTACTTCCAAAGCAGTGGAAATGTGCTCATATCTTAGAAAATATTTACTGTGCTACGAGAGTACCAAACATAGGGTAAATCATCTTCCATGTGGTCAAAAATGACATCTACACTACCTACGTCTTTATAGTTATTTTCACCCATATCTTTTTTTATATATTTCTTGTAAGGCAATATGTTCTCATGTAGCACTGAAAATGCGCTCATATCTTAGAAAATATTTACAATGCTACAAGAGTACCGAGCATAGGAGACATCGTTTATCAAATATGGCAAAAAATAGCATACTTATACTACCCCCACATTTATGGTTATTATCTCCCATATCCCAATTTTTATATTTTTGGTAATGGAGTAGGTACTCTCATAACACTGGAAATGTGTTCCTATCTTAGAAAATATTTACAATGCTACGAGAGTACGGACCATTGGGCATATCATTTACCAAATATGACAACAAGTAACATTTTCCCTACCACCACCTTTATAATTATTTCCACACGTACCCCATTTTATTCTGATTTTGGTAAAGGAGTAGGTACTCCAATATCATTGAAATATGCTCATATCTTAGATAATATTTACAGTACCATGAGATTACCGAGCACTGTATTCATTATTTAACAAATATGGTTAAAAAGTAATCTATTTACACTACCCCCACTTATTTGGTTATGGATCTTGATCCTCTCACGTTAAAAGAAATATATGATATGATCATGTGGGGAATCATAACCATACAAAGGTGAATCAATGGTGATAAAGGAAAACAAAAAAGATAATTACAAAATTATAACTATTGATTCATCTTTATATGGTTGTAATATTCCCTCATGACCCTATCATGTTTTTTTAATCATGAAAGGATCTATTTGCATTTGGTTATTCATACCCATATTCCATTTATTTCTATTTTTAGTAACGGAGTGGATATACCCATAGCACTAAAAACATATTCCTATTTTAAAAAATATTTATAATACTACAAGAGTACCGAGCACTGAATATACTATTTACAAAATATGACCAAAAGTGACATATTTATACTACTTGCATCTTTATGGGTTTTTTTTACTTGTATCCTATTTTTATTTTATTTTTGATTAGGGAGTAGATACTCTGGTGGCTCTTAAGTTTCTTTTGATTATTCGTTTTTTATAACATTTTCTTCAATTTCAAGTGCAGTCATTTCGTTAACTTGAGGAAAGGTTTTCTTATGGAGATATATGTCCGTCCTATATTTGAACACTTGGACTCCTCGAATTTTGGTGGTGGCGAACACTTGCCGAAGTTTCTTCCATAACACGGTAAAGTACAAGACACAACATGATACACCGTTATTTCTAAAAATATTTAATATATAATATAATTTATATTCAATATATATATAATAACCAATAATAAATCATATAATTAATCAAATATTCAAATTTCATAATATAAATATAAAATAAATATATTTTTTTATACCTTGTTATGTTTAATGAATAAAATAAAATATAGACCTAAAAAAAAGTGTTAAGTGTGTATCTCAAAATATTAACCATGTATCAAATGTGTCAGACATGCATTTAAAAATAAAAATAAAAATTGTGTGCAGGTGATTTGTTGAAACTAACAACACTTAAAATGCTACAAGTAGGGCTGGCAAAATGGGCTGAGCTCGCCGGGCTGGCCCGCCCCGCCAGCCAAACAGGGCGGGCTGGGTTGAGTTTTTCAACCCACCAGCCCACCAAACCCGCCCCCCCCCCCCCTTTTTTTTTTTAGGTTACCCAATTGTTATGTAGCTCCGTGTAACAGTGGCCAATGCTCATACAACACTTTGTTACTTGTTTTGTTACTCTGTTTTACCTTGATATGATTTTATTTTGTATTATTATTTTTGGATTGAAAGATGCATATTTATATGTAGATTATTAAACACTGATCTTCTTGGTTTCATAAGCACATTAGGATTTTATGCAAGTTTTTTTATGTTTTTATGCAGATTTTTTTGTGTTTTTATGCAGAATTTAATTTTTTGTATTTTATTTTTATATATATTTTTAATTTTTTTTATTGGGCTGGCCCGTAGCCCGCCAACCCACTCATAAAATTTAATTCAACCCACTCAAAACGGGCACACGGGCCAACCCATTTTGGGCAGGCCAATGGCGGGGCGGGGCGGGCCGGGACGGGCTGGCCCGTATTGCCAGCCCTAGCTACAAGACAGACCAACTAAATAAAGAAACCCGTAACACCAATGTAGTATAGGGTTTTCATGGAACCATTTCTCCCATTATAAAGGAGATTTGCACACTCACCCCTTAGAAGGGCTAAGGTGGTTGGCCTTTCGAATTGAGCTCCATGACCTTCGGCCTAAGCCCAAAGTCTGCTCTACAACACTTTTTAAATCTTATATTCTTAAACAAAAAACGAAAATCTTATGGCATAACACAGACCCAACAGAATTAACTCTCGAGTCTCGAAGATCTCATATAAGGAATCCAATTCACTTAGCAAATATATTTCATGCTTCGATGTTAGAAGAACAGCATATCGAAAGCCTAGCTACTTTAAAAGAAACAACGAATTCATTTCTTCATTTAAATAGCTTCTACTGAAAACTATGCCACATGATACAACAAAATTTTAATGTAAAAAAGAATCTCGAGAGAAACCGAGAGCCACTCCAATTGAAGTGCTCTTGGATCTTAGCAATTCTCTACAAATTGGAAATCAGAAAAATATATATTCCTCCCATCTTAACATCTTCGCTTCTCTGGGATTTCTGAGCTACATTTAACATTGTATGTTCCTTCACACAATTACACCGGTAAAGAAAATTTAATGAGGCACCAGGGGATTGCCTCCTGAATTCATAGGTAACGAATAATCATCTCCAAGTCGCAGGCAAAATTTGAAGTTATCATCGTCTTGGATCCAATCACAGAACCTCATGAGCCTTTCCGTAATATCTATTGATGAATGGAGACTGCCAACACAAAGGATGATACTATATACATTAAATATGCAAGAAAAATACATTCCAAAATGTAATCAAGTAATCAACTTGAAGTTCATGACAGAAAAGTATTTTAACTTCAGTAGCATTTCCTCACACATAAATGCCAAAAAAGAGAGGCCAACTTCGTGCTAAACCAGCTTAAAAGGATATAAACTTCCATAAACAAAATGGTTGTTTTCATAAATGTTGCTATGATAAATTCTTTTCCCTCCAATGATAGTAAGCAGCATCACATTCAGTGTAAACCAGTTTTTCCAAAAAAATATATAATAAAGAAAACAAAGAATCTCAAAAGCCTGTTTCTCAAGATAATTGATTATAGAGAAAACTCAGATAATATTAACTTATATGATATTGGGTAATTCTTACTATAATGAAGCATAAGAGTCTGTTTAAATTGACAGAACAGGTCATAGAAGTAGACTGGCTAACAATTCTCACTTCTGATGTGGACTAGCTAGTTGCATTTATTAAACCGAGTATAACCTTTCCATCATTTGTTCTTTGGCGCCTTCCCTATCATTATTAGATGTATATCATTTTAGACATATGCAAGTGCATGAAACTAAATTGCCTGCGCTCTTCCTCAACAATTAAGATGTTAGATGAAGGCAGATGAATGGTTTTATATTTTATATTATATTTCTAACACACTCCCTCACACAAAAGGTTGCAGGAAGCAGCAACACATGATCATGCAACAATTAAGATGTCAGATGAAGGCAGATGAATGGTTTTATATTTTATATTATATTTCTAACACACTACCTCACACAAGATTCCATTAGGCTTAAGTGGTGAACAATGCATAGATTCATCTACCTATGCTAAGAAATTTTATAATATTTATTAAAAGAATAGGAGCAACAAGAATCAAACTCTAGATCACTTGATCATAGAGGCTCTAATACCATATCATGCAACCAATTCTCCCAAAAGTTTAAGCTGTTACGTAAGGGCAAATAAATGGTTTTATATTTTATATTATATTTCTAACATGATGTGCAAACCAAAAGCAAAAATACCTCTCTATTAGCTTTCTTTGCTTCACGTACTTTTCCCTTGACAAATTCCTAAAACAGTTAAAGGATCAGTCTGATGCCTGCTTGAAATAGTTGGAAAGCATGAATCAACTATTGATTTCCACTACTTAGTAGTACCTTAAAGGCATCTTTTTGATCTTCTGATAACTCCTCCTCCTCTATGAGCTTATCAGTGAACTCCTGCAGAATATAGAATAATTTAGGGCATGAAAACCTTGTCTATTATTACATTCTTTTCTAGATATCCTTAGTTGTTATCCTCTCTTTATGAGGAGTTTCAACGTGGAGAAACAATCAAACATAGACAAAGCACTGATAAACAAAAAACTTCTCTCCTCATGTCTCAATGTCTTACAATCCCCATCTCTTAACGGAGATATGTCAAGATTTTTAAGAACTCAATAACATTGTAACGTGCTACTTATTGTAAGAAGACATCGGTAATTGAAAATGACAATCCCAAGAAACAATAAAGTTCCTGCAGAATAATGTCAAGCATGATGATAACTGGCTATTGTATTGTATGACTGTAAGTTTCTTTGATTAAAAAAATTAATAATAACCATACTTTCTGCTTTAAAAACTACAACCTCTAGCACGTTTAATCAAATATATTCTAAACTACAAACTTTAGAAAGTTAATTCATTACCTCCAGTTCATCTAATTCCCAATCAAATTCACAGAAGACCTGCAAAAAACAAAACATAAGTAAAGCAAGAAGAAAACCGAATATGGCAGTAAACTGGCTTATCTTGACAATAGAAAGTTGCTTAGAAGATTCAATATGCAAACATGTCATATAAAAAAGGATCCCAAGCAATCCAAAGACTGTCAATTCACTTTGTAAAATTTTTCTCAATTATCATTACCGGTGTTGGCTCTGCTGGAAATATTATTTGAACCTCAGTGCTCTGTTCAAGTTCATCTTCCTTAAATGGCTGGTAGAAATCTGTGAAAAGAATAATGGTTGAAGGATACAATAAACAAATCCTCTTAGAACAAAGGTAAAAAGATAACATTTATCTCCTTTCCGCTATTGCCTACAAGTATACAACTAATATACATATTCATGTGATCAATTATACTCTAAAGCCAGAAACTCACAAGGCAAGCAATACTCATATTTCTTTACACGATCCAATTTCAGATGTTTTAACCCAGCCCTGTATCACAAAGATTCATATCACAAGTAAGATAAAAGCCATCCATAAACATACTATACTACCTCAAGGGATGATAGTGGATGGATATAAAATCTTAACAAGAAACTATCAATAGCTACTACAGTAAAGGGTCAACTCATCAAGCTGCATATAGTTAATCAGCTTCCAAACACTTTTAAGATGGAAGAAAATATCAAAGCCCTATACTTTCAGTTTTCCCAATTAACATTTTATTTAATTGTCAATAGAATTAGAATCACATATCCATTTATATATTTCATAACATTTACTCTCAAGGATGGTTCGAAATCCGGGAAACAACCTCTTTGCAAATATACAAGGATAAAGTTGCATACAAGAATTTCCCTCACCCTCCCCTCGCCAGTGGGGAGTGATTTATTCACTCTCAAGACTCGAGATCAAGAGAACTAAACAATGGAGGTATACCTGTAGTTCACATGTCACAAATCTAGAAAGATTCAATCTATCTGCTGAAAACCACAGCAATTGGAATCAAGGACAAAATTTACAAAATGTTATCTAATACAAGTACAGTTGCATCAGCAACAGA